>DWJN01002384.1:0-15384 GCA_018248895.1 Carystus phorcus | reverse complement strand
AAGAATTTTTCAAATCGGTCCAGTAGTTTCTGAGATTAGCCCGTTCAAACAATCAAACAAACAAACAAACTCTTCAGTTTTATATATTAGTATAAGAAGTATAAGATAATAGAAGTAGAAATTGAAGTGTCATTTCAATGGTCTTATGCAGTAATTTTTGTTAATATTAGATAGGTATTTAGTTCCTGTGCATAGAAAGTACATAATGAAATAATTGTCTAATGAAATACAAACTCAATAATTCCAAAAAATATATTTTGAATTCATCGATAACGAATCAAACCAATATCAAAATTTCCAAAATGTATCCTACGGATATATGTATATAGTATTCGTGTACGGATTTGACCCCCTCGCAGTATTATTATTAGCCTCATACAAAAATTCAAAATGCTAAAATTAAAACTTGTATTCGATGTGCAAAAGATTCGGCTCCGATTAAATATAGTAAACTGGTTTGAATCCAAAAACATTAATTTGAGGCGAGCGCAAAAATTGCTTATTGAATTCGTTGTGTCGTACTTCGGCGATAAAAGCTTGGACACGACAGTAAGGATGTTATAAATTATGTCTCGAACATGGTACATAATAAAACCAGTTCGGATATCGCTTAAGCCATCAGTAGACAGTCAGCAAGTAAATAGCACAATACATAAGCGACACTTCTTTTAAAACAAATACATGAAAATTAAACGGTGCAATTTTTGAGGATGCAAATAACAAATCTATCCCATGTATGGCCAAACGATTGATCGCGACAAGGCAAAAATTTTAAAGACTAAATATATACCGCCATTCGAAGGGTTCTGGGTTCGATTACATACAAATTTGAATGATGAGTTTCTATTCTCGGTCTGGGTATGTCCTCGTCTTTCTATTTTGACCAAGGTACCCACGACAAGGAATCCTGGTATGGGGTTACGGGGTTACAGAGGGAATCCTCATATGTGAAGCTTTATTTATTATTATTTATATCTAAAAATAAACAAAACAAAAATTGGAGCACATTAGTTACTGGTTTGTTTTCCGTTTGAAAATAAAAAATTGGTATTGCATGCATACCTATACGTATTATTTCATTTAAAATCACAAGTATGTAATTGATAGATCGCCAAGAGTTTCGAAAGTATAAAGTAGATCTTAACTTTAAATTAACCAGCTGCCGTTGCCGACCTGCTCTATGGTATTAATAAAAACATATTAGCCAATTTTGAAAATGAACTGAGTTTAATTATCTTCAATAATTTTTTGACTTCCTGCAGCGTTATTATCGTTCTAATTGTCACTTTTGAATTTGATTATACCAAAATTCTTATACACCTGGTCGAAAAAGTGCTGGAGAAGCCTTGGCTATTAAAATAACAAAAAAAAACTAAACAGATAAATAAATTCATTATTGAATGCAATCTGTGACAGAATCTCACTTGAGGCGATTCCGACTAATAAAGTGTAGGTGTACTCTCGGTACAGACGCACGCTTTTATTAAGCCGTGGGCGAGTGTATGACGCCGGTTACTCGTTAACTTGACCTATAAAGATGACATGAGAATAACCTCGAATTAGTTATAGTAATGATATTAATTATAATAGCTATTTATATCAGTTTGGCACAATAAAAGTAATTATTAGCTGCGTTTGATTTCGATGGGCGTTTTCTCTTTTAACTTTAGAATAAAAGATTCACCCCTGATTTCTGAAAGGCTTATCAAAATCTCGTTGAACTAACAGGTATATCAATAGGAAACTCGGTCAAATTCATTCGAGTTTCTGAAACGTTGGTTAGTGAATGATAAATCAAAAAACAATCTCATTTGACATACGTCTCGGAATAAATTAGTTAGCCCTGTTTAACTGATTAATTGTTCAAATCAAATGAGATAATCATGCTTTCAACAACCCTTTTGACGTTTGACAACAGATTTGACAGTTTATTAGTTAAATGTTCGTTGATCAGCCTTTCAGAAACTGGTGGTCAGTAACTCAGTTAATATATTGCCTGTGGTAACGAGTTCCGAGTTAGATTTCCGTCGTAACTGTTTGTGACATAGGATTTCCTTTATCAGTAGTAGGTAGCATTATATTAATCAGTATTACCTTACCCGGGAACTTGACATATAATATCGACTATGAATCCCACAGAAAACGCAATTTACGTGCTACCAACATTCAAATATCAAAGTTATTCGTTATGGTGTTACTTAATTCGTTTTTCGATTCGACGGCCACAAATACCTTGCCAGTTCCAAATATATTTAATGAGGCAGTTTCCATGCCGTCCCGCATGTCTTCCAAATATACCTGCCTATTACAACTATTAAACCTTCAACCGTTTGACACGTCATATCAATAATTTATTGAATAGTATCACCAAATGTGATAGGTCTTATAATAAACCACTTTTTATATTGAATTGTTAAATAGGTACGAAGCCTAATGCTATGCTTTACTGTATCTCAAACATGATTTCTTAAATATATTTTCCATGTACAGACAGCGATCAGATACGGTTTTATTATATACCAACAAGCAGGCAGCATATACAAAGGAATTTTTGACGCTGACTCCAACAAATATTGCTATCAAAATATTAATACTATATATACTACAAGATGCATAATTAAATTGTATTGCACAAACACGAAGCTATTATTACTAAACTAAAACCGTTTCACACATGAGTCATGCTTAGTTGTAACAAGACGCATAATAAACAAAAGATTACAAAGTAACTAACAGTAAATATAAATGACTGGTAAGTTATATAGTAATATAGAATGGTATTGTTCTGTTTAGAGATAAAATACGATGATTGTTCAAATGTTATATTAGACGACTTGTATGTTTAAGGCTACAAGTTAGATAATGGCGTAGATGATAATGACTTGAGTAAAGCGAAGGGACCTGGGTTCGATGTCTAGCAGTCAATAATTTTTATTTGGCTGAATAAATTCATACGGTAATATTAAATATATCTATACATACTCTGTACTTTTTTCTTATTAATCATTTGTTAAGAAAATTAAGTGATTTTTTTTTATTAAAAACAATAATAAAAGAAAAACCTTACCTAAACTATTTTTTTATTATATTTTTTTGTTTTACCTGCTGCATTAATTCATTCATTAATTTAATTTAATTTAAACGGATGACTAATTCTAATATATTCGTACAATTACCGGACTAATAGTCACTTTGTTTTTATTTTGATGTCTTGTTTGTTTTGTTTTTTAAGTACCATTTGTTAAGCATCATTTTCATGTCACCCGCAATATAGACATTTTGTTCTAAAGTGAAATTTCTTATTAAAATGCACGCTCATGGAAATGTCGTGTACCCTTCGGACAGGTTATGACCCATTCAAACTATTTAATCTAAAGTAATTAGTCAGACAAATAATTCTTTACATTGATAAAATATAACACTTAATGCTCAAGGGGATAATTTTTTTCCTTTATAGCTTGTTCAGAATAAAAAACATGTTTTAATTAACAATTATATTTTGTATGAGGTGCGAAGGTTCGTACCTATGTCATTCATTGTCATGATAATACACTTGAAATTTTATTACTTGCACCATAGACCTTGCACGAAATAGAAATAGATAGTATTTTCGATAGGTAACATTATAGTTAGTTTATAGGTATTTCGTCTTTACTACCTAAATAAAAGTTATAATATAGTGTTGTTACTTAGGTTAAAGAGTTTTTACAACAATGTTTAGAGTACCTACTTATTTACTTACCAAATGTAACTAATCAGGAACAATAGATCATCTATTTAAACCTAGTGGATTGTGCACATTTTACTATGACATGAGTACTCATTCTATGTATTTAGAACAGCGATATTTCAATTGCTTCGTAAAATGTATCTATTCAAGTCTCACGATGTAATGACCTGTGTAATATACATGGTTACTCTATTTCTATTAACTTGTTACACTGTTATTAACCCGTCAGTGTTGTTGATTTATTTGCAGGAAGATGTTATTTGGTCCGCGAAATGACAAAAACAGTCTGGTCACGTTGGCCGAGACCTTGAGACGGGCCCGAGCCGCCATGCGCCACGCTTGTGTTAAGGCGCAGTGTAACAGAATCACGCACCATGCTTATTGAAAAACCAGCCGTTTTTACTATACGTTTTTCTTTACATAAAGTTTGACGAAAATAATTATGATGAATAAGCTTAGGTTGAATGCATACTAGCAATAACAAATGTTATTGTTGTAGCGGTTTTATAGAATAGTCACGTGCAATATTCGTTATTTAAAATTATATTGATTAATTATTATTTATATTAATCATGCAGTCATCTTTAGCGTTTTGATTTAAACATTTAAACTGATATTTCACTCGACTCTCCTCAAGCTGCCCTCATTGTATTGGGTCAAAAAATTGTACCATTCGTATGCTAAAATTATTATCGTAAAATAAATCTTGAGTAACGTAATTTGTAAAAATATTTCATACATCGTTATTCCCATGCCCATATCCAATACAGTTCCCAATTCTAATATTAAACTAATTGTTATCATACGTCAGTAATGTCAGTATCATTAGTAGTGTAATTAAAGACGTTCTAATAAATTTCTACTATTTAAACAACACTAATAGTTTTAAGAATATAAGAATCAAAAGGAATAATAGTAGATAGTCAAACAGGTTTCTCGAGCACTGTTGGAATTGAACTGGTTTGTATAGAGTTCAGCGATTTCCACGAATAAGACATAGTAGTACGGGAGATTTGTTTGAACTTTAGTATGGAGTCCTTATTGTTCGGTTGTTATTAGTAAATAAGGTTTAGACACGCATAACTGCTACATATTTCATTTGTAATTATAACATTATGTAAGAATGTATTTTAACGTTTTATTAATTTAATAGACGCAATACTATCGTGCGTCATAATGAATGATTTAATTTATAAGATTAACGAATGAGAATATAAACGGAGAAATGACGAAACCCTTAAGTGAGGAGCGGTCGTGAGTCAAGCAGTCAGTGGTGCGTGGAGACGAGGGGAGGCCGCGAAGGGTATCAAAGCAACTAAACAAACGTACCGTCTGTAACTGAATGATAAACAGACGAAAACGTCCATGCATGTCCAATACGTATTGAAATGTGCGTTGTTATATTAGCAATACGATATATTGCAATACGAGATATCGCTATAGTGATAATGTAATTTGGATTAATTTGCGTATTATAAAGGTATTCGCCATGTCCAATACGTATTGAAATGCGGGTTATATTAGCAACTAGATGATCCAGCAAACTTTGTTTTGCCATTTAAATTATTATTCTAGAACTATTTTGATAACCATAAATATGGTTATTGTGGGTTAACCTTAAAAGCTAGACATATGCTATCGCGGACTTTTATTTAGATCTTTTAGAGGGGAACAATTTTGTAATACATGATTTTTTAGTAACTTTCACCGTTTACTCAGCGCACGCAAGGAAAGCTCAAAATTTTGCCGATTTCGCAATATTTTTTATTACTGCTCCTCTCCTATTCATCTTAGCGTCATGTTTTATAGCCTATAGCCTTTCTCTATAAATGGACTATCCTACATTAAAAGAATTTTTCAAATCAGTCCCATAGTTCCCGAGATTAGCCTGTTCAAACAATCAAACAAACAAACTCTTCAGCTTTATACATACATATATTAGTATAGTATAGATGCATATTTTTACTATTGTTCTTTGTCTATTTACAAATGGATTACTGAGTATTTGTCTGGTTATTTAAATTTGTAAATGTAACTATTAATAACGTATGCGTACACATGTGGGTTTCCCAACCCAATAGGCTCGGGTTTAATCTCAATTAATTAAATTTCCGGAATAACTTTTGCTTCTGCTTCTATATAATTTAACATAATCTAAGTAGCAAGCTAAGTTAGAATCTTGCGTGTTAAAAAAACATGTAACCGATATAATACGCCTCATGAATATTTACCGCAATTTCGGCAAATTTTCTATGGTTACCGGCAAATCTATGCAAATTGCCGTCTTTATTATACGTACGCGCAAATATGATCTCGACACGCAAATATGGCTCGAACAGTATTGCAATAAGGCTTGAATTGTGGACGTCTAGTAGTCAGTTAAAGTGGTGTTAATGGGCCATAAGAGGTATAATCTTTTTAAGCCAGTGCAAGATATAATTCCTCATAATATATGTATGTATATATTTTCATACGCAGAAAATAGATAATCCGAAACAAATCAAGTAAATAGTATAATTTCTATAAACATATCGCTTCAATCGACTTTATAATAGTTATGTGTGTTTATTACTCGGCCTAATTTATCAAACGTTACCATAAATTCAAGAATTAACTTGAGCTTAGCTTAGAAGGCAACATTATGCATAAAAAACATAGTGGAATTTTAATAATATGTCTAGCGCTCGGCTCGTGGTTTCAACCCATTAGCGTCTCATTCATGGATCTTTACTTATACTTAAAGAAGCCTGGGTTTTCAACCATGCTTCAGTGCGATCGTATATTAGCTTGATAGCTTTAATGGCTTAAAGGCCTCTTATGGCTTAACAGCTACTATTTAATGATCATCGTCAGGATTAATATACTCTTCAAATAAAAATAGGAACGTCATATTTTGTTTCTCAGGATATCTGCTACCGAAATAAATCCAAAAAAATTCACAACATCGATTCCCATCGAGGCAGAACTCGAATTCAGAACAGAACTTTGAATGATGAGTTTAAAGTTCTGTACTCGATCTGGGGAAAAATTGGCAACATCGAATTGCTGTTCGAAGGGTTGGCTTCGGTTCCAATCGAGGCAGAATTTGAATGATGAGTTTATAGTTGTCTCTTTCTGGGTAGGTCTTAGTCTTTCTGTTTTCATGTCACTGTGATACACGGAATTCCTAATGCAAGCCTATTTGAAACGCATCAATAACTAACTGTATTTCTACGCTATAATCTACTTACCTTATATACTTACCTTGGGCCGACTGTGACAAAAATATTATTTCTGGCTTGATTTAAAAGATTGTTCGTTATCCTCAAAAAGTGGTATTTTATTACGTGCAATAATATTATTTTAGAAACGAATGAAGTTGTTTAATTTCCTCAACTACAATAAGAAAGAGAAAGAAAAATAAATATAGCAAGCGGTAAAACACTGTTGTATATGTTATTGTAAATTATCATAGATTTTATATTTTAACATACATGTCTTTCGAAAGAATTACAGACAAATTGCCAAATTAAATGGATTAGTTTGTATGTTATTTGGGCATTCATCTTAACTTTTGTCTGTAAAAATTCTAAAGGCCATTTCGTATTTTTTCCAACAGTAACTTTTATCAAGCTCTGAACTTCAATAATTACTCCACAACGTTTGTATTAGAAATCATTTAAGTATTATACAATCTTTATTATTCCAGTATTATGATCAACTGAATTGATTATTATGTCTAATTGTCTGAATTCAAGGCGACTTTGACGCGTATGTCTTGGGGACAGTTTAAGCCCCTGTGACGTTGTACCGATCCCAGGTGGCGTGAGTTCGTCAAGTAATTCTGTTTGATGGCCACAATACTCGTATTGTAATTAACTTGATATTGTCTAGTGCAACGTGTTGGCTCATCATCGAGGGCAGAACCGCTTGCAAGATATACAGTCTTTACTGTTATGGTTTCGTAAATAATAAACCCATAAAGTAGAAGAAAAAACGTTTATTCGTTCGAAATAAAAAGAAATATGTTACGTAGAGATAAAGTAAGCACTGCTGAAATAGAATCACCTTCAGCGTTTACCATGGTGGCGAGCTATAGCTACCGATTTTCAATGGAAATCTGTTCGTTAAGTAGTTTGGACATACGATGATGCAACTTAAACAAAATAAAAACAATGACATCCTTGCATTACATGTATTGTGCATGATATTGACACAATAAGAAAACACAAGTGTTCATGATTACCTCACTAAGACATTTTATCCGCCAGGAGTCGAACCCTTACACCTCGATGGATGAGAAGATACACCCATTGTTATACTATTATGAAACTTATTTCTGTGCTCCCGTTCTTGACAAAACTTAAAGTACAGTTGCATTAACAAACAGATTCATTGCTTCCTTGGTTATAGTAACTAATTTATTAACCTTTAGCATTGCGTATACAATGATCCTTATTTAACAGGTGGTCTAAGTTAACGATAACTGAAACACTTGCTCATTTTCTGTTCGTATAAAGCCTATCTATTTGATAAATAGTAATTTTAATTCGTTACGTGTATCCCATGCAGGCGACTCGCACCCGAATGATTTTCTTCATATAAATGTAAATGTTTCACCGAGGGGTGTGATTACCCTCATCGGAATCACAATACTGTTTGATTTCCACGCTACGGGTATTCTGGGGAAATTTTATGGCGTTTTTTTTTCAAAAGAAAACCGATTGAGCGACGCCAATTGATTCACTGGGTCCTTCTTCTTCTTGTGTGACTTTTGAGTTTAATGTTCTCTTCTCGCTTTGGAGCTGGGTTTTGGGCTTCGTTGATATCTATTTTGGAGTTTAGTAACTTATCATATTGAAAACTTTCATTTATACAAGTATGAATAGGAAGATAACAGGAGTTACGAAATTTGAAGGATGTGCAAAAATGGGACAATAAAATTATATTCTTAATTTAACTATATCGTTGTTAAAGTTACTTACTGTGAATTTTAATGTAAATTTTTAATTAAAGAAAATAATAAATGTATAAAAAGTATAAGAAAAGTATTGCAAAAAAAAATTTTTCTTATAATCAGTGAACATAACATAACCGTCTTAACCGTTTTAAACATTGAAAGATATGTGTAATGTCTAAAAATATTTCGTTTAAACAAATCATTAGTTGTTCTTCGATAAGCTGTCCACGGGACTGTAATAGGACGGGGAGTCGTAATAGTGAAAAATGTAGTTCCGTGTCATGAATTGATTTAATATGCAAATGAGTGTCTGAGGAAGGAAGCGGGGTGTCACCAAGGGTGCTGACGTAATGGATAGGATCTTGCAGTCTCTACCGTGTAATGCTGGATTAAACGGTATGTGAACCTTTAGCGGGGTACGAAGTAACTTATAGGTTAATCGAACCCCATAAACTCTGCATACATTCCTTATGAACTTGGAATAAACTAATGCACTAATTCGTAATTTAATTTATGTTTTGCGTCTTTTATTTATTGTTTCATATTAACAAATATTGCCTTTATTATTCACTGGTTATTCGGCTTTTGAAATTGATCTTGAAGCAATTAATTAATGTTATATTTAAGTTCGGACTTCAATTGTTATAATTTAAGTACTAGCAGACCCGGCCACGCGTTGCTGTAACTAAGGTTTACATACCTACTCAATTTAGCCGACTAATTACCTACCTTACACCGGCATCTGTTAGAATCTTATGGAACCAATCCTTTGTAAGATATTATACAAATAGTTTGCAATAAAATAATACTGCGAAAATAAATTGAGATGTAAGCTATCCTATCTTTCAAGTTGGGTCAAACTGGTCACGGTGTGCAAATTTTGATCGAAATCGGTTAAATAGTTTAGGGAGTCCATTGCAGACAAGTACTGTGACACGTAATTTATATTAATTAAGATAAAAAAATTGTACGAAGTCGAAATCTGGCTGCCCCTCGGATCTAAACAAGTTCTTCCGTCGTCCGACGTATAGTTTAATAAAATGAGCCACAACCCTCATGATGCGTCATTAGTCTCCGAGGGTCGCCGGGTGATGCAGATCACTGTAATTTGACATCCCTCGTCAAATGAAACGGCGGAAATAATCACTTTCGATTACTACTTTTTGATAACTGGAACAGTTCGTTAGGAGTATTGTTTGAAGACGTTATGTTTAATGTTAGAACTACTGTATTTCTTATTCTTTGTATTCATATAATGTTTTCATCTTATATGATGACTAAGGATATCAAAGGAATAGTATTGTAGTTAGCTACACTATTAGTAGTGAACAGGCTTTTACTAAGTTAATGGGGTTTGCCACTCAAGATACACTATGAACGTATGACGCGCTCGAGTATTCGCTCGAGTATTTTCTCCCATGTTCATTTATTGTCCCTACTAAAATGGCAAACTTAACATAAACTTTTTTTCGTTGTAGGACCTAATCTTCACAATCCAATAGGTCCCCTTTCACGCTTCAATAACTGCGAATTTGACTGGTCTGGGTATGTGTTCTTGTTTTTGTGTATTGTCCATGGCGCTCACGACACAGGGAATCCTAGGTGTTGGCCTAATCCGGTTGTTGGCCTATATATGTGTACCGTTATTTATTTATTTACTAAAACGTGTATTAGTTCTGGCTGAAAATGAAGACATGTAAAAATCTTTAACATTAACATTATGCTAACGATAATATTAACGTTAAACAATTAATTTCATATAGATTGCTTCGTCTTAAATATCGCCAATGGCCGTTACAATTTAAAGGAAAAAAAAAACATATTGAACTGTATTACCGAGGAGTAAGATCAATTTTAGAACTGTCGAGCCTATAGTGGCTTCCGAAGTGTTGGCGGTAATCGGATTTGCGAACGCGACGTAGACTCCTTATCTTTTTGTCGCTTAATTAAAGAGCGTTAGTAGGAATTGTCATTTTTAGCGGAGTCCCTTTTTAGTGGCGAATTCTAATTTTAAAATTGGAGATCAGACGTCGTAAGCATTGCCTTCGAATTAAGTTAACGAGATGTAGTTAAAGACATTGTATGTTTTTTTATAGATGTGGTTTGTAGGATCCACTTTCACTAATTACTACGTTTGGTTTATTTGGAAGTAAGGTTGACTTTTACAAAAAAAACCGTATGAAACTGTTTGAATTGTTAACAAAAGTTTTGAAATTTATATTTAAATTAAAAATAATTATAACAGTAGTTATTGTCAAGTACCTTTTGGTTTAACTTTAAATTATTGATAAATAATTCGTACTTTTACTTACTCGTAGGTAAGTACATATATTCCCCGAAAAAGTGTAACAATAAAATAAAATAGAGAAACTTTATCATATAGTATGGTTGGCAACGCTATACTAAGACTATAAGACTGACTAAATGCCATGAATTTTAAGACAAATTACAGTAAATTATTTATAAATACAATCGCATATTACACATTATTTTACGAGATCCAAAACATAGCTTAGACTTTCAAAGATAAGGGCGTCTAAACATTTTATCATGTTCGGAGGAACTGAATTTTGTAAGATTTTCTCATTTAACTTATAATGAAGATTGTTAGTGATCCTGCAGTGCATCCCGGGTTCAATTCCTGATCGGACCAAATATTTATGTAACCGATAGATGTTTTTTGAATGGTGGTTTTAGTTGTGTCACTTGTGTTGGCCATGTCACCCGCGACACACGGAATACAGGGTGTGTGTAGGTTGATTATATAAATATTTGTTATACCCTATGCGTGTTGCTACGCATATTAAAACAATAAAAAATAGCATATACATAATAAACTATCAACCATGTAACTAATCGATCAGCAAAAAATTAACGTTTTCGACTGTAACTCATTAACCATGTCTCCGATATATATAATTTTGGTACTAAAACCTGTGTGATAGAATTTCTCAAATAGTTTCTAAAGACATTGGTGCTCTATGTCCTAATTTTCGAGTCCATAAACACACAAAAATTGATTTTTATACGTAGATGTCCAGTTAATACAAATGGAAGGAAAGTACTGCGATGCTGCCTACATGCCATCTATTGTGCTTATAAGCGCGCTGTCTTCAATAATTCTTTTGCCGTTTCTCCTCTTTTATGTAAAACACCTTTCGAAAACGATGGTATATCAAGAAGATTACGTACTTTTGCGTTGAGAAAGTGACATAATTGATGATAATCATTTTATCTACATTGTATTGAGGGTAGTAAATTAAATATCGTGTATATAAGACACAATCTGTAACTTACACAACATACGATACGGCCACACAATGTTACATGAAATTGATGGACAGGACCTCTCGTCGTTAGCTTATTTTTACAAGTTAGAGGTACATTTTGAGAGTTTGCCTATTTTAGCTACTATTCGTGTATGTATTGGTAAGGACTGAGAGATATGTACAGAATGAGACAAAATTACTATCAAAGCTTAGTAACGGAAATCGGAACTATTACGACATCTAAATTCAAGGAAACGCTTATAAATCACACTGAAACGTCTCGTAACCTCATTATACCTCAAGGAGCACTCAAAAAGGAGAAAAACATAATTCAAAACTTAGTAAAAAGCATACTATACCAAACCGCGAACACCACGTATCCTTCAGGTAATGCCGTGGAAAAAAGTGCTTTCGTAACAAAACATTTTTTTTTCACTTCCCGCGCGACAATCCTCGCCACTCAGCCGGTTTAATTGCGAGTACTGAGACAAACGAGCCTCCGCAGGGGAACTTGGTACAAGCGGTGGCGGTGTGGACGAGCGGTTGTCTGTCTATCTTCTACTGTACTGTCTTCTACTCTGTAGAGTGAGATAAAGTGTTAAGTAAAAAAATAATAGTCCCCGATCCATTTTGCTTTTTAGTTAACACTAAGATGTACTAAAATACCATGTTATAGAATAGAATAGAATAGAAAACATTTATTTCGTCATTGTTACCTAAAAACTACAACATAGAAATTGAAATCAATTATTTAAAATTTAGCTACATGGCGACGTTGCAGTACCAAGTAAACAATGGCGAAAAAGGCTGCACTCAGCGTGGTCCGCTGTTTATACATGATACATATTGTATCTATCTAATTAAATAGGGGAGTAGCGATAATTTCAGGTCCATAAGTGAATTTATGAATCATGAAAGTCTTGAAGTTTGAAATTAAAATATATTACATCTATTAACGAGTCGCATCGATGGAATGACGTCATGATAAAATTATCAGTAAAATTGTTTGAATTAAAGTCAATATTATATTGATTGAAAATATTTTTAAATACTATACTAATTGTGTCGCTCAACTCAAAAGATTTTCACATGATGATTTTCTGGGATTGTTTTTGTGTAAACAGCCAATAAAGAGCAGACAAATCATTTTGTTAGAAAGTTGTAGTCATTACTTAAAACCCCAAACACGGAAGACATAATCGATTCGTTGCATTAAAAAGAGGAGAACAGAAATAATTGCTTTTAGCTAAAGTGATATTCACATAAACATAATACATTATCATAATCTCTCAGAGCGCGAGCAAAAATTTATATATTACATAATATCTGTTCCAAAATAGTATTGCGTTGAGGTTTCTCAAAATCTGTGTTGAATTGAATGATTATCATAGTTAATACTTCTAACTCCGCTCCTTTAACAAAACCGCTGCGTGCGACCCGCTTATCTATCCTCCCCTACTTTGCTACCTCACAGTCGCACATACATACATACATTTTGTATCGTCGTGTCCGTAATCCTTCCGCGGGACTCACGTTGCGGTTGAAAAATTAAAATTGTCTTCATTAAATTTTTCTCTCTAAAATTACTTAAATTTGAATTCTTAATATCACGTGTAGCATTTTAAATCCTTCCGAGAATTGTCAGATTAAACTTCGCATTTGTTTTCGCTGCCGCTGAATTATGTACTGTTTTACATTAATCTGCCTATGTTGTATAGCCTTATAGTTACATTCATTTTCGATATTATTTGAACAGCTTAAATATCATCGTAACTTATAGTTTTTATGGTAACTCAAACGAGCAGATGACCCTCATAGTCAGTTGTCGCCTTCGTCCGTGGATATTAGTCACGATATTAGTAACACGAAGGCTATAACCGATGCGCTACCGGCCAAGAAATTGAGGGGAAAAAATGCTCAATCTCTCTAGCTAGAACAAGATGGAATACGTTATTATTTGGGATATTCTCATGTTAAGTGAATTTGAAAATAATTATTAGTGAGAATTAAAAGTATCCAAAATCCCCCAAATAACCCTCATAAATAATAATGTATATGGACACTGACTGCTGTAGGTTCTAGAAGACTTCCCTTCGTCTATATGTCCAACTGATGTACCCTTGTCCTTTTATAGTACTAAAAACCTTGCCAGTTAATAAAATATATTCAATTTGGTGCAAGCCAATTATGTATAAAATCTGTTGTCTCCTCAGGGCTGGTTTCGTAGTAGGTCGTTCGTTTAGTCTCCAGTAACTCACGCGGGAGCAGTCAGCCAGACAATCAAAATTAAACGACACTCGTTATTGCTGCTGTCAAATCCGTTTATTTTTCCCATATCTGCCTTTTGTTTGAGCAACGAATCGATGGGGGTTTGTACGTTTTACTTCGTAGAATGATGGCGGCTTATGGGCACTCTAGTGGTTTATAAATCTCTCGGGAAGATTTCAATTTCGTATAGTATTTGTTATTGTGCTAAGTTTTGTACTTATTTTGATGTTCCTTGTCGCTTGCTAATTAAAAACAATGTTTTGGGAAACTTTTTTATCTGTAACTTTACAACAATGTTCACCAACTTTAACTACTTTCTCGTCAGAAAACTTAAATCTTCAATAACTTTTTAGTCAGAAAACTTAAATTTCATTGTTTCTTACATTGTTATACTGAAGTCACGGGAATAGGAAACATTAAATGTTTTGTATTCACTTATAGGTTTTTTTTTGATAACTGTTATACTGAACCACCATTATAGCATAGCCGGGATTGGTTAGTGTATTCTATGTAATATAGAAACTGTACCGAAGACGAAAGCTATTCCCCAGCTTCTGTTGACAAAGCAGTCTAACACTTACAGCCAGTTACAAATCGATCGAGCCTAAGAGGAATGCTATCGTGAGCTGAAGTAGCGTGTCCTCTAACTACATTTGAACAAAATATTCCCGAGCATACACGATGTGTCGTCAATGGCTTTGTTCTCTTTTCCCAGTTGGTGTAAAAATGGAGCCTTTGAACGTGCATCGACGCCGGCAGTTTGCCTTCCGAATCATCGAGTCGAGTGGGCTGTCAATTTTTTATGTCAACTTGTTAATAAAGCTTTGTAGCACTATGTATACATCGAGAGGGATCTATGTAGTGCATCGATTTAGAAAAACGCCTACGATGTGACACAGTTCTTTCGAGAATCGATTAGGCTAAAGGTTTATGTTACACTTAACAAAACGGATGTTTCAAACCAATGACCAGAATAATTTACTAAAACTAATCTTTATGGATATTAAGTAAAATTTTTGTAAGATATTTTTGTCAATTACTAAATAATCTAAAATGAGTTTTAAAACGTTGTCAAATCACTACATAGTAGAAATAAAGTCGCTTTCTCTGTCAATATATCCCTATGTATGCTTAAATCTTTCAAACTACGCAACGGATTTTGATGCGGTTTTTTTAAT
>DWJN01002383.1:0-15389 GCA_018248895.1 Carystus phorcus | reverse complement strand
TCCTTGTACCATATACTTATTAAAGAAATTATTTCGTCAATATCATTTGTCAAATTATCTAATCAAATTACATTATAACTTAAGTTCATTATTACAATACAGTATCAGATTTCACTAATATACATAATCATGTTATAAATGAATTAATTTTGATTAATTACATATTTATATACTGTTATTTCTATAAATTAATTGTCTATGACATAAGGACCTAGCAGGTCCTTACAACGTTACGGATTGGAAAAGCTTTTTCCATATTTCTCTATATCCCTGTCTCTCGCTGTTTTACTTATATATTCAGAAATATATAAATGCGTCAATATTTATGGAATTGAGAAGACAACGAAAATGTTTTTTCCTTGTAACAACATTATCTCCTATTTCCTTGAATAATATATTCTCGCTTATGTCATCAATCACTGTTATTCGCAAGCATTGTCAAACAAGTATTGATGGTTTTCGTGACAACCAATAGATTCTATTATTTGGTTAATGCATACGCGACCTTCTCGTGTATGTGTCAATTACGTAGTATTAATAGAAGTTTGTCATTTTAACTTCTTCGTTTGTCATTTTAACTTGTTTTTTTTAAGTTGTTTACTATAAATTAATTTTTTACTTTTTAGATATCCGTTTGATGGATTCTAGCAAAAAGTTTAACTCGCATACATATTCCTAGAAAGTCCTTTCATTTGATACCTATATTGATGGAGTGTATTTAAAACAACTAGACAGTTATCTTCCGTGTTCCGCCAAGTGAGTTCTTTCTTCTTAAGTAAGTTCTTCTTCTTCTTCTTCTTTCCAAGTAAGTTCTTTTTTTGTAGTGACGTTTACACAGATTTTTATCAAAAAAACCCCTTTTTGCAATAGCATCAGCTACAAGTATATTACGTACATATTACAGTACATAAAAATACAACCTATGTAAATTTTCAGCGTGTCGAACAAGATAATGAAATACACAATAACCCGTGTCGGCAATAAAAATTCCGACCAAAAATTGTACAACCCCAAAAAGAAAACAGTAGACTGAAAAATTCTCAACATGCGCTATACAAAGCTGCCCCATAGATCAAAGAGCTGTTTCTCAAAGGCAGTGTTTCACAACTAGCGCACAACACCGCCATTGATTCAAAACTCACTTTTGGAACAAAAATCTTGTGAGTGTTCCGAAAAACCGGTGAAGCTTAATTCTTTTGTGTCCTCAGCAAACGAACATCGGTACGTTTTAAACATAACGTCATAATGTCAACAAAAAGGATGTCACTAATTACTTCGACAGTGTATTTCCCAAATTGGATTATCTGTGTAATTCCATGGTTTTACTAATAGAAATAAGAACCAAGCAATACATAATATATATCTGTATTCATCTAGAAACGTTTTAAGTTAAATTTATCAACATAATTTAGTGCCTACTAAAGTAGATTGAATTCTGATACATAAAATTTTGTATGCAAATAAAATGTTTTCTAGAATAACTCTTTTAATATGTGACTTGATACCCTTAATAACTTTCTGAAATTAGACTGACGGCCGGTTTCTGAAAGGCTGATCAACGAAAAAATTAAGAAATTCGCTGTCAAATCCATTGTCAAACGTCAATTGGGTTGCAGAAAGCATGATTATTCAGAAATTATTCGCTAATCAACGTTTCAGAAACTCGAATTGACTTCATAGAACTTTCACGGTAATATGCGTGTTATATGAACGAAATTTTGACAAGCCTTTCAGAAACTGGCGGTGAGTGTCATGGTATAGCGCGCTGTTAAAAGTTTCAGAGCTTAAACTAACTCATGAGATTTATATGTTGTCAGTTTCTCTAGTTGTATTTTTTCTTGTGGTTTATAAAAAAACTCTGACTTCAAATAACATTCATAATAACGCGTGACTGATTATGTCACATATCTCATTATGCCGAGCGGTGTTACCCGTGTCCCCTATTTATTCGTTCTCTTTTAACGTTCTTTGCGGCTTTTTTTCTTTTTCTTAAGCTAGTATATGCATGTTGTAAAAGAGCACTTACAATCTTTCTGAATCATAATCAAATTCAAAAACATGTTTTCATATGCAAATTGTACTACCATGGAACAGTGCGCGCGTAGGTACTTCTTTAACTTTTTTTTACACATATAATTCTTCGGTTCGTGTTTATATCACCTAAACTCTTAAAGAATTAAATCGATTTTGAGTTTTTTTTTGTATTTGTTTTATAAATACCAAAATTGTTTTAGATTCATAATTCGATCCGATAGAAAGTGTTTTTTTTATATTGCAGGATTATGACCACTTAATCCGTTATTACTATAAAAAAAGTTTTTCTATTTATTTATTTAACTATACTGTTACGTATAAAATATGTATAATATTGTTGTATTGTTTCAGGGAAGGGAAGAAGCAGCTTGTCATATATTTGGTAAGGAAAAAAACATTTCGCCGCGCCCTAGCCGCTTTGTGCAATTACCTACCCACTTGAATCAAAGGCATCTAAATTTAACTGCGCCTTATAATTCTCGATAACTAGCCCATTTCGTAAGCTTAGTTATTAACTGCGGTATTTGATAGATAATGGACTAAAACATTTACTAGATTGATTAATAACAAAATTAAAGCGAATTTATATACTACTGAACGCTGATTTCAATCACGTCCTATATGTAGTATAGTCGTAAACAAAGCCGTCGTAAGAATTTTCGTACAAGGCGGGTCAAACCTTGGAAATTCTCTTTAAGACATTTTTTAAGAGCCAAAGTCGGATATTTAAGAATTCGAGGATGAGGCGATAATAAACTTCTATAATTAAGGGGTAGTAAACCGGTGTATACTATAGGTATACTTTATAAAATTTATTTGAAAATCATTTGTTTCATTAAGTTAATAAAATTGACAATTTTTTTCCTGAAATTTTGACGTAATTGTGATATTTTTTAGTATGATCAGTTACCAGTTGACAATTTATAATTGTTCCTAAAGTCAATAAGTTTAATTATACAGAAATAAAAACCGAAATTCCACCATGACAAACTTAAATTCCTAATTAAATGTTCACGGAATAATTCTCCTGAAGTTATTGCCTGGTTTGGCACTGTATGCGCTGTTCCAAACACCGCGACATTGAAATACTGATAATGTGCAGGTTCCTTAACGATGTTTTCGTTACAGCTACCAAGTTGAGACTTTGTTAAATTCAAAATAGCTTAGTGAATTGAAATTGGATATCCCACTCTCCCAATCGAGGGACCTGGATGGGGACTCATGCACAAATGTAAATTCGATGTCAGATGACATTGTAATAAAACCTTCGTAACCATGTTTTATAAAAATGTAAGTAAACTAATATACACTTGTCGATTTAGCTTTCATGTTTAGTGAAAGGCCCTATTCAAATAGAGCCATACTTGTATTAGGACTTTCGGTCTTTCTCCCAATGGCGATTACAATTTTAATACACATTAAAAAAAACCAACTCAAGTTTTTCAAAGACATCTTATACTCATCAATAAGCTTTTATAATTTCGCAAAATATTGGTCGTTTAAAGATACCAAGATATTTTCTAGAATAAAGAAAATAGTATTACGAAAATAATTTTGTTCGGGTATTGTTTCTTTCCATTATTTTACTTTTCCAGATTATTGAAAACTTATTCTCGGTAAAGGAATAGTCTTTCTAAAGAAAGCTAAATTTACCTGCGATAGTATTCATAAAATACGATTTCAAGCTCGAATTCGGCGCATAATCCTTACGTAGAATAATGGTGATGTGGCACTACCTCGATATCCGGTGGCACGTACGCTAGGTGAGCGTCCCAGTTAGATTAACTCGCATGTCTTATTAAGTTTGGCTCCAGCCACATCGGAAACTATCGACCCTCCGGCGCCGGCGTCCATCGGAAATCAAACTAATCGATTTTCATTTCGTCGACAGGAAATTAAATCCTTTGAGAATCGTTCTCGATAACGGATTTCAGCTAAGCACGACACGTGTTCCGACATTTAAGCGTTTGCGAAAGCGAAATTTTTAATATCCCTCATCGAAACGTTCCATGCTTTATTAAATTTCAACCCGCGCTCATCTAAATCGCGATTGGAGGCTTATATCAAATTGAATTTCAGATTTATTTCCCAGATATGCATATTCAGAACGTGCAGCAATCTAATGAAAATTCTTAATTTTAGGTATGGAACAGCTGTTACACTGAAGTAATTGAAATTCAAAATGTATATTGATAAGCAGAACCCATTCATATTGACAAAAACAAGATGAATCTACAAACAGGTCGCATTAGTAAAAAGTTAACAACAATGTTGAAACGAACAGAACTGTAAAACTTTCCTACTTAATTATTCACATCAATGTCCCATTTCTCGGAAAACTTTTTAGAATGTTACATGCAAATAAGTTTAGAAATGACAGAGTACCATCCGAATAAGCAAATTCACGGGCAAACTAGTCTCGAAAATAATAAAAAAGCTAACCATATATCAAAGGAAGCGGAGATGTTTCACGAGGCTCAGTGAGATGTATTCGGTAAACAGGACAACTTGTATTAGGTTACGTCAGCTCTGACAGACGCATTCGTATTAATGTTGTTTACAAAAGTAATGCGATCCTGGCGACGGAGCGGCGCTATGACGGGTACGTAGCAGGAACATTTCGATTTGTCCAGGACACAAGGCGCGTTCCCTCGGGAAATTAAGAAACGAGATATTGCCGTTGACCACGTCTTCGCCTACACCTACGCTCTTCGCTTCCATCTAAATTTAATTCGAACTGCCTGTTACTTGAACGCTTAAATATATTTTATGTTTTATTTTCATTCTTAATTCTTCAAGGTTACAAAAGATTTTCTTTGATCGCTTTTCTATTGTTGCCTACAAGCGTTGACCATCTTGCACTACGTATAAAAATACGGCTTAATATAGAGATATAAAAAAATCTAGCACACTAATTAAATTAATAGGTTGTATTGCATTGGAAAACAATAATTTTCGCATATTCTTATTACGTACAAAAAAATATATGTAGATGACCCTGCATTATATTTACTGGGTTTTTACTGTCGTTAATATGAACTGTAATTATTGAAATACATTTTTTTAATCTGATACCGTAAGTTGTATCCTGAATATTATGATATAGATTTAAATTCTGTTCTTAATTTATAAACGAAACTCCATTAAATGGTTTCGACCGATTCAATTTAGATCCATGGCAATAAACGACATTATAGATGACATAAATTTCATAAAAGTATGGGTGGCTGACTGTTCAAAGGCTCAAAAGACACATCGGTGAAAAGTAATACGCCATAAACGTTAAGGTGGCTAATAAATCGACGCCATAAATTCTTGATACTAAGACACCACCACTAAAACCCCTAAAAAGGAGTATTTAACTCCTTTATGTATATATTGTAGGTGTATTTTGTCCTCGAAAATGTAGTGTATGTTCTGTAAATGTTGTTCAATTTATAAATCTTGCCGATGAAATTGAGATTAATTATATTTCGTAATGTGTCAGGAATATCGTCTCAATTTATTGTACACGTATGTACGTACAACTTTTATCATATGACCGATATTATGCTATTATGAACCGGATGATTATTATCCATAAATAATAGATAAGTAGGAAAATACTATTCTTCCAACCGCTTTCTCTTCCGCGATTCCCTCTTCACGATAGCGTAGTTTAGCTTTCGTAAAGTGTTAGTAAAACTTCTAATATTTCATTTCGGTATATAACTATCTAGCTGGCCCCAGCAAACGTTGTTTTGCCATATAAATTTTAATTTTAGAACAATACAATCGAATTGAGAACCTCCTTTTTTTGAAGTCGGTTAAAAATGGTTATAACGGGTTAACCTTAAACGCTAGACATATGCTGTCGCTACTCTTATTTAGAACTTTTAGAGGGGAACAAATAGGTACATGATTTTTGAGTAACTTTCACCGTTTACTTAGCGCACACAAGGAAAGCTGTAAATTTTTCCATTTTCGCAATATTTTTATTGCTGCTCCTCTCCTATTCTTATTTTGATGTTATATAGCCTATAGACTATCTTACACTAAATGAATTTTTCAAATCGGTCCAGTAGTTCCTGAGATTAGCGCGTTCAAACAATCAATCAAACAAACAAACTCTTCAGCTTTATATTATTAGTATAGATAATCATTGACTAAGGGCATAGTTTTCTGACAAATTGAATTTCATCAATTTAATAGTGCTAGTGCCATGCACTCACACATTGTCTGCAGGTCAGAATGAAGCTGTAAACTCAGCAGATCGAATCTCTGAACGTTTGTTTGTGACCAGACCGAGTGTCTACAGTACACAGCGCACGGCGAGTGTGTATTTAGTACAGAAGCAAATATAAACGTTTCACTTTAGAGAACTGCTGGATCTGTTTTGGATTCGGCACGGGAAGTTCCTGCAGCGTTACGCCGAGTCATGTCTGAACATGTTTTGAAACACGATGTGTTTTATTTACTGCAACGTTTTTTGTTACTGGGCTATGACGCAAATTAATAGGCTTTTGACTCTTATAAATTGTATAATATATCTCGTGAATCGTCTATAGCTAATACAATATCCACAGAAATATTCCTTGTGGAGACTAGCGGATGTATGTTATTTATCTTTATATATATATATATATAATTCTTCTGTTTGTGTTTGTCACTGGACTCCTTTAAAATAGTTGGACAGATCGCGATGAAATTTTGTGTGTTTAAATTATTTCGAAAATGGTTTAAAAGCACAATTTCATGTGATTGAATATTTTTTGCAACAAAACATTTGCCGAATTCAGTAGTAAAATATTCAGTAGTAATACCAATTAATCAATGCTATAAAAAAACTTTCATCCAAAAGTAATTACAATATTTTAATTCTAATTGTACTGATATTTTTATATCTTAAGCAGGCAAACGAGCAGACGTGTCACCTGATAGGAAATAATCACCATCGCGCATGGGCATTAGTAACACCAGGGATATCACCAACGCGTTGCCTTTGAACGCTGTTTTCCAAGAAGGATGTGGAAGCCTTCATTTAAGGACTAAATAGGTTTGCCCAAGTTAGTACATCTACAATATTAGACGTGTCCACCACTTATCATCAAGTGTATTGTCGTCATACATTAACTTATCCAATAAAAGATTCTGTTTAAAAAACAAACAAACGTAATAATAGCATTAAGTAATAAAATAAAAATTTTGCATCCGCTTTAACCACGTTTTGAATTTAAATTAAATCTCGTATAATAGAATTAAAATCTTTTGTGTGTACCTACATATATATAACCTGAGCAAACATTAATTTAAGCTCGTTACGGAGCTGCGTAAAAATCAAAGGATTTAAAACATTTTAAGGGTATTAAAGGATTTAGGCAACACGTGGAGGAAAGCACGTACACAACGTGTCACCTGAGGCTCTGTTTGTTTAGACAGTATTTTACCATGGAATTAGTCGTTAACATTTAGGTAGTATTTGTTTTATGTTACAAAGTCTTTATGTGACGTCTGAGTAAAAAATGCCTTCATAACATTAAAGCAATATCGTAAACAACACGGCGCATAATTTTTCTACTGCTTTGCTCGAACTTCGACCAAGCGCATGTTTAAACTGTGCGTATTTTTTATGAAGCAATGAAGTAGGTACACAAGGATGCATTTCTAAAATTGTAACAGGTATAATGTTATAAAAATTGTTAGTTCTAATTGAACGTTCAACCAGCATTAAATGAGTTATACTCGTATTTCTAAGACGAAATAAATAATTTGACTTCTGACTTCGACTTATGAAAAGAGTTTAACGTTACAAGACAGTAGTATTAGGTATACTAAAGTATACCACTTTTTATTTACCTTTACCTTGTACGTGAGTGGTAAGATCGGATATACGACATTACGAGAAAACAGAAAGTAAGTGTCAAAGGTTTTAAGTTCAAAAACGAATGTTGATACATTCATACATTAAGGTAAACATAAATGATTTATTTAAATATTTAAATCACCCAATCATAATTTTAAAGTTTCAATACCTAGTAATGACTCGTGTAGCTCAAAATAAAGTACCGACTCAGATAAGACTGAAGAAGAACATAGTGAACATAGTGAAATCGCTATAAATATGAATAATAGGGAAAACCAACTTCCCCGATATCGCGTTACACCGATAATATATTTGAATTGTTCTTCATGCATGTACGGTCATTTTTATATCAACAAATGAAATGTGATGGTGGCGGCGAGTCGGGCGCGAGCAACTTATCGCGTTTATCATTTTTATTGCGCCCGCAAACAGCATACCAAACGGTACCACCGCTCTGAGACGGCGCTCAGAGACGTACGACTGTGGTCCACGTGATATACGATGTTGTTCTGATAAAACGCTGAAATGTCAATGAAATAATGGTAATATTTCAAGGTGTTGGAAGTTATTTGTAATGATGCTAAGTATACAACGAATCCTACAAATCCAGGACATATTTTTTCCAAAGTTATAAGTGAACAAAGTAAACCTCTAGTCCCTTTTCTAACCTGAACCTCTCTTTCTAGTAAACTATTAAATGATTAGTCAGATTTAGATGATTTTTGTGTTTTTAAGTACGAGTAAATTCGAGAATGGTTCAGTTTTACAATTAAAATAAGTATGTACTATAAAGAATGTTTTTCCAATCCACAGAATCACAGATAACCTCTTTCCAATCCACAGCTATTATTATATATTTATTCATTTCCAAATTGTTCAACCTAAATATCGATGGGTCGTAACCATAAACAAATGTCTAAAAATATCAAAACCTATATGTAAACATTGTTTATCGGAGAATATCCACCCCAATTTTGTTAATATTGGCATGATGCAAATCGCATTAGATAATATGCAAAACAATGTTTTGCTTAAAAACCCGTCACGTCAAGCGGCGCTTATTTGGGTATTTCATTAGTGGAACTACATTAGTAGGAAACATAAATGGGGCAGCTGTCCCAATGAATGGCAGTGGTTATTTATAAACTTCTAAACTGCCACGTTTACATGTTAAAGTTCAAAGGATTAGATCTACATAACTTCTTTTTAAATAAGCAATGTAATATTTCAAAGTTGTTGTGTATTGAAGCAATAAAAAAGTATAAAATATATTAATACTTTAAAATTGGAATCAAATAGGACAATATTTTTCGGAGGAGTTAGCCAAAAATCACAAGGCCCCTATTTCTAGATGTCTTTGGATATGCTTAAAAGGGTACGACGAAGCGTTCCATATTTTAAGTAGGTAAGTACATGATTAGGAGCGAAACACAACAAAACTGTTCCAACATTTTCATAGCTTAAAGGCCTCTTTGCGTCACGTCATTATAATAGCCGAGCTTTTATGGTTGTTGGTGGAACTTTTTCAACGCGCCGGGTACCGAAGTTGGCGTTTAAAGCTGACGGTTTTTGTTCTTTTAATATAGTGAAGCCTTTTGTAATGCGGCTTGCTAGCAAACTGATGTTTCTCTAGTCCCCGTTCTCCTGTACTGAGCTCACTGCATATTTTAGGAAGAATTTCTTGTTTTAAATAGTTATATTTTAGCGCAGCACAGACATTTCAAATTCTTTTTAACGCCAACGGCGAACGTTTCGAATGTTTTATCCCTTAACTGGTAACAGGGGAACGACTCGGTTGTGTATGTAGTTTGTTTAATTGAGCGTTTGAATGGTAAGCTCAATGTTATACACAGTCAGGCGTCACTTGTTCAATGGCATAAAACTTATGTGAAGGCATGTATTTCTTGACATTTTTTAAGTTTTATATCTACACATTTATTATATATATATATTATGTATTGTACTTATTAAAAAGATGAATATTAATTGCATTATAAAATGTAAAAAATGTTTTACTCAACTTATAAACACATACAAAAAGACAAATCGTTAAGGCTCCCGTCATTTAATGTTCTCCTGGTAAATTCTAAAACTTGAAACAACGCAATATAATATTACAAAAGAGGTATTTACCGCCTTATTATACGAGTAATGTTAGGAAAATGTGCAGTTTTGTTCACAAGTGGAGCGTGACGGAATGAACCGAGATTCCCCTATTAACGCTTCGCTACAGACACTTTTAAATCAGACTATTAAAGGCGGAGCAATTGCGATATTACGAGCTATCAATATAAATTAACGAAACAATAGGCAAGAGGTACTTACAACGAAACAATAGGTAAATAATTTTCGTGTTAGCATTTCGTTACCCATATTGCATACAACGCTTTGACGTAACACACTTTGACATAATATCTAAGTGGTTACAAAAAGTACAGATTTGCATAATGCAATTCCTAATGGGGCTACCACATTAGGGTTACGTTGTTACGTACAAGGACACACGGTTCACGGCTTTGTGTATAAATTAAACGTTCCTATCTCATACGGAACGTGATAAAGTCGTGCACAAACGACTAATCTTTACGTTGTAATACTTGTGGTGAAATGTGACAAGATTATCACACTTAAGCAACACTTTCTCTGAGTGTTCGATGTTCTTGCACACACATTATAAAATTTTAAAAGTAAAAGTGTCACTTACGAAAGATCGTTTCTAACGTATAATTTTATGAGCGGAACAAATGCAATGTTACACAAATATGTATCGCATTTGAAACAACGGACTAAAGTGGTTTTGTAACGTACAAAAATTGTCACAACTTTTCTTTTACTTCAATATCGTGGTTCTATAAGTACACAACATTAGCAGACTAAAAGACGCAAATTAGCTAACGAACTTTTGAAAGTCGTTAAAACCAGATACAAGCAAATGTAAATTTTATGTTTCTAGGACGGAAAATAGAATACAAATAAATTTCTTATTAGACACTAACATATTATGTAAAGGACCCTTAAAGTCCGTATAAAAACAAACTGCCTTTAGGCCCATGAAATAAAACCCATTTGAAGTTACTAAGTATTGTTGTGCCTTTTTTACTTACCTGACTACAGAATTTTATAATCCACCGTAAAATGTTTAACATGTTTTCCTGACCTACTTAAGTAGCGTGTTTTTTCTAATTAGGAAATCCGTCGGTGCCTTTGGTGTTACTGACATCAATGAATGACAACTTACCATCATAAATATATAAGTAAAACCACACTTTACACTAAGTCCAATTATTCCAATGCAGTATTGAAATATAATTATACATTGATTGAAGAAACGTGTAATCATTTCTGCTCATTAATCTGTTACCTCGCTGACTATTAGACTTCAAGCAAGATACATAATATGCATTATACTGTCTAATACCTGCTATTATAGTTTATGATACAATTACAACTATAAGTATAATTTGCAAGCTAGAAACTTGACTGATTTATTTGGCAAATTTAGTTTATGAATAGAGCAATCGTATGATATTATAACCAAAAAATGTTACTATAATTTCGTTTAGATTTCTTGACATTTAAAGTCAAATTCGACAGTCTTTATCTGTCTATCTGGTGTGTTCAGCTCACAAATTTTCCTGCTTATGATTGGCTTATATTAACTATGACGGTTGGTGGTTATTTATGGCTGAAGACAATCTAAGCTTAATATTATAAAGCTAAAGAGTTTGTTTTTTGAACCCTCTTATCTCAGGAACCACTGCTGCGAACTGAAAAACTGTGTAGTAGTCCATTTACCGAGAAAGGTTATATGTCATATAACATAACGCTAAAACCAATAGGATCTGAGCTTTGATAAATGTTACAAAGTAATACGAAGTTCCCCGGGTATACTAGTCTTTAATATATTGGACATAGTTTTGACTTTAGTATTGGCGATAACGCGTTGGCGTCAACTCAATGGTTGTGATGCATAAAAAAGCTGGCTGTATGTAGGCTGAAGAAAAACAATATACTCGTACAATATAATCTATATAAATAAAAATGAATTGCTGTTCGTTAGTCTCGCTAAAACTTCAGAACGGCTGGACCGATTTGGCTAATTTTGGTTTTGAATTATTTGTGTAAATCGAGGGAAGGTTTAAAAGGTAAGTAAATATAAAAATTCCAGGAATTGGATAAAAAACAAGATTTTTTTCCTTAAAAGTAGGGATGGTCTATTATTATTGATTTTCGATGATCATCAACGTTGAACAATAAAACGTCGATGTTTTAAATCCGGTTTTGTATTATCTTTTCAATGCTTTTTTCTGTATCTATTGAGGCACTACAACGTCTGCCGGGTCAGCTAGTATTTTATAAATTTGATTTAAATAAATAGTAAATACCAGCATTTCAATATATCAGAGAACAATGTTAACAAATTACATGTCTTATATACATATGTATAGTAGCTAGCGGAATATATGAATACATCTACTTACTTTAAAGCGACTATAATATCACAGGAAAGGGAAATGACGCATAAAATCCATTCAAGGCGGCGGATTATATAAATTATTATTAATTGAGATCTGAATTGTAACGTATGTATATTTAGTTATACTAATTTTTTTCACATATTTGCTTAATAAATGTAGAAGTTATGATGCTATAACGGACTAAATGGATTGAGTGGCTTACCTCCATAAATTTTCACGTACTAAATTGATTTTAGTTTGAGACCAGAATAAATTAAACGTTCATTCATATGGGTATCGTGAACTTAACCCAAGATACACACGTGTTTTTTATACTCACATGTCACCAAGCACCCATTCAATCGCGATAGATCTTTTTAACGCAACTATAACTCAATATTAATGAAAAGTATTAATTATTGAGTATAAAATTAAATTAAATATTATATAATAACTACCTAATTCAATAACTGTGTTGTGAGGTTTTTATAAATTTGGGAGTGCTGTGGCATACCGCTAAAGTGTTATGGCGTACCTGGATTGTGGTGGCATACCTTTTGTGGCAGTAATAATTAATACAATAATAAAAAAACGTCGATGGAAACATTCAATATCAAAAGCGTAAGAAAGGCAACTTTCTAACTAATTCGATTTTATTAGCCTTTTTATCTTGCTGCATGAAAAGGGACCACAATTTAAACTTGTCTAAAAAACAACACACCGTTAAATTTAACGTTAATATTTTATTTTTCATTTAAAAATTCCAACTGAGTAGAATGTTAATAAAGTAATAACAGTAGTAAACGCATATTCAGTAATAAAAAAAATCGAAATTCATATAAAAATTGTATGAAAGTGAAGCACTTGTTAACTTGATACTAAAATCTTTTTTATTTTATTTTATGTAACTAGCCGACAAATGGGCAAACGAGCCATTTGATTTTAAGTAGGTCTCCGTCATCATTGTCACTGACGCGTTACCATCCAAAAAAGAAGAGAGATGAAAGTACTTTGGAAGCTGACTCAAACAAAATTAAAGAGTGGTAACACACACAAAACACAAGAGTGGCTTCACAGCAAGATAACAATACCAGAAGTGTTCCTGACTTAATAATAAATGATAGTATATGACTAATGATAGCATAATTCTTAAACGAAGGTACCACGCGGACTTCTGTCACCACATACGACACCCTAATCTACTGTTATGAAATGGGATTATAATTCTACACCGCCGCAATACGGCTCATCATTTATTGACGAATTTAAAAACCTATCCGAATTAGAATTATCGAGTGGATACAATGGAACTCCTAATATCAGAGACCAGCCAAAAAATAAGATCGTCTCGCCCGAAATATTTCGCTGCGGTCGCTAACGTTGTTTTTATCGATAGTGTTGAAAGTTTCGACACGTGTTTCCACAGCAACGGCACGTACACGTTAGTACAACGAGTATATTTTATCTGGGTTGCCAGTTTTAAACCTTATTTCACATTTCAACCCTTTCAACATTAGTTATGCTAATAAAGAAAACTGAATGATTTCATATCTTTTACATAGCATAAAATTTATTAATTGATTCAGTTTTTAACACCAATAGTGCTAATCCATTAATGGCTCGTACTAGGTGATTTTTGCATCACTTGAGGAGGTCTAAAGTATATTCCACCACACTGCTTCAGTGCGAATTGATTGAAATGTTAGTGGCCAACATGTAGATATGTCGAAAGTTTTTATGTCGTCCATAAGCGATAACAACCGGGGCCCATAAGTTTAACGTGCCCTCAATTCAATATTAATAGAAATTTACTACGAGTATGTAACAATATTCCACCCTAAATTAATTTCTTAAAATTATATACGTCATTTTAGACATTTCTGTATTTAGTGAAAATATTTTGACAACCCTGACTTTCATGCATCCACGACTCCTAATTCGCAAGGTAATTGCTCATGTTAAATTAAACTATAACTTTTAAGTTACAAAACTAAATAGAAACTAGAAGTCAATGCCATTTCGTAGGAAAGTATAAACGGCATACTATGAGGTTCGTGTACTTAATTACACTAGATATATAAAATTTCGTAAAACATGCACAATTTTATAGCTCTCATTTCAACACATTTGTGCACGAAATTCGTTGTGGCACGGTAAGTATCTATAGTGTATTTTACAAATGAATTTTGTTATATTGTATCAAGGTTTTAACTTTTTAAGCACGTCTTTTAGAATTATAGCGTAATTTAGAAGACGTCAAAACCGTCGCGTCCTCTCATTTTACTTGGTAATTTTCTTTTAGGCAAATACCTTTGACACAGTCACTTCGTGATAAAGTATTAGACAATTAAGTACTCGCTATATTGTCTTATTATTATAACTACATCAACCCTCTAATAAATGGTTATAAATTATAATTGTAGCACTGGTATAATATTTTTTATATTAATACTACAACTTACTTTTTTTGTAGTGAAATAACAGATGAAAGGAATTTTGTCAACACAACTTACGGGCATAAGCAACATTTACATGGCCCATACTTATGTACCTAAAAATGATGTCTATAAATATACATATATCATCCCATCGCTATTCGCAGTCACGAACGTATTTTAATAAAAAAACCTACAAAGTCGCGCGTACGTAATGATTCTTCAATTTCCCATTCAGCCAGAATCTATTCAGGAAGCGAAAGCATTTCGTTTCGCCCCCGAACTTGGAGGTCCTCAAAATAAAATATAATATTTCGAGGAGGTACATTTAATCGCAGACGATGTGAATATTAAAACGGATTTTTCATTGTCGACAGCAAAATGGGGAAAAAGACCATTCTGATTTTTTGCGTGAATTGTTCGATTTGTTACGCGGGAAAGTAACACGACTATCAGCGAATATTTGGGGCGATTCGCAATTCTATAGAGTTTATTTTTTACTCCATGACAATAATATATAATTATTGTAAGCAATTTAGTTGTTATATAACCATTATAAATTTTAATTATATTACCACTTGCGACGTGTTACTTGTGTTGACCTTAATTACCTTTAACTTT
>DWJN01002382.1:0-15393 GCA_018248895.1 Carystus phorcus | reverse complement strand
TTATATATTATTTATATATTTATTATAATTTATAAATTATTTAACGTTAGGCTAGACGTTAAAAAACTGAAAATGGATTTTACCGAATATCATAACTCATTAAAAGTACTTAATAAATAATTGATGCTTACTGGTAATGAGGTCAAGAGACAGAATAGATACACAATAATAGCAGCTTAGTAAATTTGCCACAAAGATAATTCTGTTCGGACGAATGACTCAGTCGCGCCCATCCCAAAACGATAGATGGATTACTCAAAAATAGGTCTAGGTATTCGAGACGTATGTCTATATGTAACGTACAATAATGTGTATGTAATTCTTTGTTAATTCATTCAGTATATAACTATAGGAAACACGTTAACTAATAGTTAAAATTGTTAGTGGTCTTACTTTTGTAATTCGTAAGTTAAGAAATAAAGTAAACTAAAGTGCCAGCAACTTCACAGGAGTTACTGCTAATCTCTTAATTTAAAATATTTTTTTGGGGAATTGGGTGAATACAAATTTCTGGATTTGTTCAACGTTCTCAAACAAAATAATGAGAAATGGGCGTTGAAGCAGAGTGGTGTAGTATGGTCCAAGCACCAGATACCGAATTGTGCCATTAAAATAAATAATAATAAGCAATAAACAAAACAACAAAAACTTCATTTCAAGTCGCTTGGATCGTATTACTTCGGATACTCAACGAATAGTTAGTGTATCACGAAGTGTTCTAATACAATTGGCTTTTATTATAATCTTAATGTAGTTCGTGTTTCGTTTAGAAATCCTCGCCACGACCTGTAGTATTCGATGGTTCTTACCACATTGTTGCAATGCCTTTGAGATGTTCTATTTCATTCTCTATAAAGGACCACCTTGTGTCTATCACTTATTCACTATATTCGTTATTTACTTTATAAAAATCCGTCTTATCATTATGTTTTATTTTTTTTACATATCTTAAAGATCTTTAAGAAGAATCAAGAAATTTGTTGTATGTAGGCAAGTTGGTTTGTATCTTAGGTAATTTTATAATCTGAAACACAAAGGTTTTATAATGAATAATAAAATATATTTTTAAGCAGACATTTCCATAGCAACACTCACGAAAGTGTAGTTCCATCCATAGCCCTCTTATTCGTGAGCTCGAAAATTTAGCTATAGACGTCCTTAATGCAACGAAATTGCTAACTAGACTAAGTTTGAACAATTCTCTTAACACTATAAGTCATAATACACCTAGTCCAATGAGGTATTTATTGTAAAAATAATGGCTAATGTACAAAAACCTCTGCTATTAATAAATAACATGGGATTCTCTAAAAGGAGTGTAAAAATTATCTTTCTAAGCTAGAAACACATGTATTACTTACTCCCTTGACCTTGCATGTGTTCAAAGTTGAATTGCACTACTGATCCGACGGTGAATCCGTATGCACGTACGTATATTTGGATGCTTTCTTAATAAAAAAATAACTGTTTTTTTTACATTTATTCCATTATTTTTCATCGGGCTGGTTAAAGCAATAATGCGGTGGCATAGATACTCTCTTCACATCACATCATAGTTAACACCTAACATCACTAATATATATTATATTAATTAATTTATAACAATGAACTCAATTTATTACAAATTACTTGAATATTTTGATGACAAGAATGCATGGGCATGAATTTGATATAAATAATAATATTTAAATCCTGCCCGTAACTGTAAGTTGGAAACCAAAGCTCCTGAGAATTCTTGCTGCCTCTTCCAAGACCACTCATAGTAGGGCTTTGTTGAAGCAATGGCAATTAGAAAAGTGTTTAACTTCAAATAAATGTTTTGATTTAATTTAACTAAGAACACATAACTATCTAAGATGTCTGTCGTATAATTTAACGTTTATAAAACTTTTTTTATGTTAAGGATCTTAAAAGTGTTTTGTTTTTTTGTCAACAGCGGATAATTCTAACCAGGATAAGGGCTACTTCGGACCATGGCGTGTTTGCAAGATTCTGCTCTACAACAGAGAGAAATGTGGCACCGAGGTCTCCAAGTTTCGGCCGTCCAGTAAGTTTGAAAACTATCCCTATTGAAATAAGGCTTACAATAATTTCACAAGTCGCTGTATAAAGACTTAACAATTCAAACAAAGTTGTTAACCTGGTAAGTATTCAGTTTTTCAAGCCTTTGGAAATTCCAGAAATTACAGGTGTGAATTTCTATCTTCTATTTTTTACGGGATTGATTTATTGTATCCTAAGAGTTAGGTGTGGGGACCATTTATGATTTTGTGACTCGTTTACCTGTTTTTCGGTTAATTAATTAAGAAATCGATTCACTATAGCGCCATCAATAGGATCATATCACAGCTATGGAATACCGTTACAACAAAATCCACAGAATACGTGAATGAGCTTAAGTCAGCATAAGCCGATTTAAAACTAATAGCGAATAGACGCTTCCACATATATTAAAAAAGATAAAACATATTTTACCCCTTCATCTAGATTATTTCTGGAACATAACTTAACAAAAAATGCATAAACAAGAAAAATATTTGTAATGTAAAAATGTATGTAAGATATAAAACAAGTGTTTGAAAGATGAAAGGCAACGTTTAGAGCTTAAAATTAAATTTATTTTATAACATCGTTTTAGAATAAAAGTTTTATAATTGCCTTGAGATGGTTAAAACTTCAAAGGAGTAGTAAAGTGTAAAATAATCTGTATTAAATATAATCGTTTGGATGAAGGAAGCACGCGGTATTGTTAGAAAACGGATCTATTATTTTATTTGAAAACATCCGCCTTCGACGTCATTGCATAAAATATTAAAGATATAAACATATTACTTCAACTTGTAATGTTCCTGCGGTAAATCTAATTACATACTAATTTAAAAAGAGGTTGATTTACAAGTGGTGAACACTTTCAAAACATTCTGTTTCGAAATGGGCGTAAAGTACAACTATTTATTTATTTTGTACATACCTATATATATCTACCTATTATATGGTCATACCTTGCCGAAAATACAAAATAGTACCACCATAGTAAATACCAATAATATTATGTCATTATTATATTACATACCTTGGTTTTTATTTTATTTCTGCGGACATATTCTAATCTCCGATTTCCGTCTGTTTCTGTACGTAACATAAATTAGCTAAACTCGCAGACGTTGTTCTGCGATTTAAATTCTATATCTATAAGACCTAAAAGCTATATCTATAATTATTTGACTCAAAATGCTTTAAGTTGGCTTATCTTCTAAAAACCAATATCATAAATATTCTGACAAATCCGACTTGTAATACGAGAGATTAACGCGTTGATACAAAGAAACAAACAACTTAATATGTTAGTATAGTATAATTAACTTAAATGTCAATGAAACAGAGTATACAGAAGTATACATAAAGATATACATTGGTATTCACACAGGTTTAACTGCGTGTGAAATAAATGAGTTTAATGAACCTACTTCGTTTCTAACAAAATATTGAAGCCGTGCCCTCTTTGGTTTAGGGGGTTGTCGATATAAAAGACGATTGACCTATATAACGGGTCTACGCCTTAGTATAATTGTTACTGCGTCACTGACACAAGCGGTTTCTATGTTACTTCGATTACAAAAATGTAACGTCTTATATCGATTTAACAAATACCAACAAAATTACACTGGTATTTTCTTCGATGTTAACGGATATGTATGTTTTTCATAAGATACACAAACTATTCAGGAGATAATTAAAATATTTTTAATGCCTCTGTATCTAACAAAGCTTACCTACATTGAAATAGTAGTTTACTATACGTAGTTAAAATTAAGTTCTATTAGGATTACGTTTATGTGTACTAAATATGTTTTATTTAGTAGAATATTTGAAGTTGTTTACGCCAATTGCCCTGAGAGATAATTTTTTCTTGTCAATACAAAACGTATGAAGTTCTTTGTTCTCTTTATTGAGCGGGCCTCCGGGTGAAGTCTCAATTTACTTAACAAATTGAAGACATACACATATGCATGACGATTGAATACGTATGTGCAAATGTTGTAAATGTAAGATCACTTGAAAATATTCACTAATGGAATTGTCATTGCAATGTAGCCAATTTAGAACCTAATGATTATTCATGAAGATATGATTACTTTGTAACAGAGCTTTTTAATATGAGGCATTGAATGGAATGTTGAGTATTTTAAACAGTGTTTAAAATAATTCGTAAGCAATTAATACAGTCCAAAATATTTATAATTATTGTTTCGTAATAGAAAATATACTAAAAAAAAACATGTTTTTACCGATCCCTTTCATATTTCCCTCCAAAACGCTTTTTACGTTACATGTTCCATTACACTGGTGTACTGACAAGTTTGACAATTGTCAAATATGACATTTGTGAATAAGTACAGACTAAATAGAGCAACAATTTGAATCAGCAAGAACACTTTTCTTATACACGTGAATGAATTACACCGTGATCTGTGTTAACAACTTTATGATGTGGTAATAAATGCTTAAATGATTCCAATAGACCTTATACGCATATACTTGTGCTTGGTATTTTTAAAGCATTTTTATTTTTGCTAGTGCGGTCTCATTTGTTACGGCCGTCTTCGTGATTGAACGTTGAAATCTGGATTAATGAGACTTTAGCTTTTGGCTTATTTATTTGAGGATGATTCCATTAGGATGGAATGGAACGGACGGAACGGACGGAGTAGGCTCCGACCTGCTGCCAAGATTGAATAAAATCAATCCAAATCGGAATTCTATTGTATATAGATTTAGTTCGTATACAAATTCCTTACAATTATGGAGTATTCAGAATTCGAAAACTAGCTCATTATCAGACAATATTCTTTTATATGGCAACCAGGCGTCGAAAGAATGATATTATAAAATGTTTTCTAAGTGTAAGTTATACATTTTTGGCGGGAAGCCAATTATTGGTTATTTTCCTTAATCAAATTCTTTTTCATACATATATTCAGCTGGCAATCGATCATACTTACACCACACTTGCATCACACTCAAATCATTTGTCTTGTCTGCAATTATCAATACGCTTATACGTCATTTCAAAAAGATTTCTTATAAATAGGAGTAGAAACAATAAAATAAATTCCACAAGCTATATGTAAGTGTTCACAACCACCCATGGACATTTGTAACATAACGGGAATCACCTACGCGTTGCCGGTCAAAGCGAAAAACCCTCTTGTCTTTGATCCGTTACTAAAACCGAAAGAAATTTTCAAGATTGATATTAGAAGGAAGCTAAAAGCTAGAATACAAATGAGATTAATTTGGATGATATTAATAAAGATCTCTTGCATCTCTCTCGCGTTGTTATGCATATCAAGTACTAAATATTGACTAAATGTTAAAACTCCTGCATTTCAAAAACATATCTTTGTATAGTATATAATTCTTCTGTCCGTATATATGCCACTCCTATTACCGAATTCGTATCGTCGAACCGTCGAACTAATTTTATGTTTTTTTTTTGTTTAAATGGATTCGAGAATCAGTTAGATTTACAATTCGATCCGATAATTTTATTTTATGTTGTATAACATTTGCCCAATTCGCTACTATCTTATATAGTTATAACAAAGCCTTAAGACAAGAAAAATATATATCTTTATACCTGTGTAATTTCAATTTGTGTCTGAATGACTTATCAGGTTGACTGGTATGAGGATGACCTCAACTATGCAACTATGAAGTTATACAAATGTTTTAATGATATGACGACCCGCTTGGCGTAATGCTTCCCACGCCGAACCGCCGTTCGAAGGGTCCTGGGTTCGATTCCCATCAAAGCGGAAATTTGAACGATGAATTTAAATTTCCGTCCTATGTCTGGGTGTGTATTTTTCTTTCTGTGTTGTCCATGGCACCGACAATTATTCATAATACTTCTTCAGTATAGGTCAGTGAAAGCTTCAGAACGTTAGCTCTAATGCCTAACTAAATATTTTATTATACTGTTTATTTTTTTCTGAACTCAAATGTGATCATTAGTGCATTCCGTATTTCGTTACAGTATTTTAATTACTTATTTCATTTTAAATTACAAACTTTCTCAGCAGTATTCACCGTACGTAGTCCGGTTGAAGTGATTAATAGCTATAATCTAGATTCACCTGTTGGTTCTCACCAGGGAATACTTTTATAAGAGGTTAGTTGCAAGCACTTCTAGGTAAAAATGCTGTTAACCCATTAATGGCCCAATTCAGTATTACTGTAATATTCACGGGTCTCCTGTGGGTCTCATCACTGAGGAGGTCTAGAGCATACTTCACCACGCTCTTCCAATGCGGATTGGTGGAGGTGGTGAATAATTAATACACTAAACAAAATTCATAGTAGTAATAAATGATTTTACAGTACAATCACGAAGGGAAACGATATCAACAACATTTTGGATCGCACATATTGAATTGAAACATCATATCCTTGGTTGAGCGCTGGGTTGAGTCTAAGTTAGTTAAGTTTAGCAAAGGGCGTGTTGACTAGGTTAACGAATTGTGCTGTGCGATTTTCAGCAGGCGATTCTAAAACTATATTGCTAGTTTTATAGTAGTCATTTCATGGTATGAAAAAGCTCATGTTATGTTGCTGAAGGAAAATGTGATAGTAAAAATAAAAAAACTTGCATACGCACGGAAGTGTGTTCTGGTGTGCGAAAGTTTAATAGAGAAGAAAGAAAAGCACAGATTATATATAGCTACAGATTATATATAGCTACAGATTATATCATAAAGAAATAAATTGAAAATATAGATAAATAATTTATGTTTCCAACATTCGCCCGTTGTTATTCAAGATGGTGACAAAATATTTCATACAATCAATGTCCGTGGATATTTTGGTCTTGTCTTTTAACCAATGCAAGAACTTTTACTTTAAAAAAGTATGCATTACTTAAAAGTCGAAAGACTTTTAAGGATTTATTGAGGTCTTCAAAATATCTCATTGCATACTCTATTCATAAGTCAAGTAAATTTAATTAATTTATTTAGAACTTTATGTATCATACAGTAGTATAAAGGAGAAATTGTTATTTAGGACACTTTATAGTCGGCTTTGTTTTATCTGTAATTGACTGCATAACTTAAAATCTGTTAAATAAACTTAACAACTTAATCAACCTAAATCAGTAACCCAAATCAAACAGTAATTGAAGTTAAAACAAAACATTGAGCTTTGATATTTCGATTGCATGTTCATCTTGATAATGAAGCGAGTGCTAGATCCAGATAGATACTGACACGTGTCCAAATGTCAGGATAAATTGCATTCTAGATACTGAAGATGATAACTGAATTTTACTACTGACTACATTACACTTAATTTGAACTCGGAGAGTGTAAGTAAAGTTACTACAGCTAGGGTAGGTGCTAATGGTTTTATCTTATTTCATTTATTAGACTACAATTGTAACAATCCTTATCATTATCATTAAGTATTAAAATGGATGGGATACTTTTTTTTTTAATATATGTAATGATCTATGATATTTATTTAAGAGCTTCAACGTGAGCAGGGTTAACTATTAACTGAGCTACGAATCCATCAGAGTAAAAAAATGTTTGAATTTTACATATTCATTTCTTTTTCATATTTTCACGAATGATTATGGTCCAATGATTAACGTTAAAACTCGACAAAAAAGGAAAGTAAAGAGTAGAAAGAGGATATAACTAACTATTATATAATTCTTCTATTCGTGTGTATCACTGAACTCCTAAATAAGTGGATAGATTTTGAAAATTTTTTATATGATTAAGTATATTCATGAACTCTTTAGATTCCAATTAGATCCGTTAGAAAATGTTTTTACGTTTCAGGATATCATTTGCCGATTCCATCAGTTTATATATAAAATTAGTTTTAGCATTCCAATAATAAATAACTCCTCCGTTAACACTTGTTGTAAAGAAATATTTGTGAATTACATTGCAGCATAATTTACGCCCACGTGAAGTCAAATCCATTATTACATGTTTAACTAATTGTTAGGTATAACCGAAAAAGGAAATAACAGTTATTAAGGATCTCACCGATGTATAAATTAATATCTAATAACATGTTAACTTGATACACTGATAGCCTAGTGATTTGAAAGTTGGGTACACCTAGGTTTCAATTTAAGTAAACGATATTTTTCAAAATTGTGTCAATTATTTACGATCGCTTCAACCTCAAAAATTAAGATGGCAAACTACTGAGCACGGATGTCTTCTCATCACTGAGGACGTCTAGAGCATTCTCCACCACGCTGTTCCAGGGTAGATTGGTGGAGGGGTCAGTGGTCAACCCAAGTAGCGGATGTTTTTAAACCACCCGAAGGCCTTCGACATGGCTTGACGACTGCTATGTTCATAGCAACCGGGACCGACGGTTTAACGTGGCCTGCGAAGCACGGAAACACTCATGAAATTTTTGTCACTAGCGGTCACCCATCCAAATACCGACCGCGCCAGCAGTTGCTTAATTCTGTACATCGCATAGGATCGACGCGAGCCGCCGGGCCATGAGCGCTTCAATCCCAACGCCCAAGCCAAGGGAGATAATTTATTATGAGATGTGAATGAGATAAATATGAATGAATAAAATCGATATCAATACAGTACTACAAACTAATATGGTGAAAGCCAATATTCGTCTATACTAAAGATTGTGGTGTTAGTTTCAACAGGACGACAGCGATTTGTTTACATAAACCACAGTAGCTTTCAATGCCATTGACTCTTTCATTCAAGATATATCTTTTCTTCTGTTTGTTTGTTAAGAACTTTATTGACAAAATTACATTCACCTTCGCTGTCTGGAAACAATTTTCAGGGAAACTTGGTAGGAATAAATACTTCAAACTTAATCATTTTAATTCAGAGCTTTTTTATTTTTTTCGTTTTTGCATTATTAGTTACAAACTGCAGCTAGTTGTAGTTGTACTAAAAATACTAAGAATAGTTTTGAGCTGTTTGTATTACAAAAAAAATATCCAAAAAAATCCATAAACACCTAAATAAAATAATTGGACTGAAAACATTATTTAAACATCTTAGTTAAAATGTCGCAATAATAACCTTGATAATATTGTAATAATTGTCCTGAAATGGATTTTGTAATAGAAAATATTAAGTCAGTATTTTGTTAAAGTGCTTGATGATGCATACTGTGGGTGGGATCGCAATTATGAAATGCAGTAGAAGGTCACGCTATCCGTTTTACAATTAGTTACCGTTCGATTAGCGCGTCGATAAAAAAATATTTGATTGAAGGTCGGCAAAAGAGGTTTCGTTTACGGACTGACCGGCAGGACAATAATTATTATATATCTAATCCAAAATTATTATAACTTGACTAGTTTGGTAATAATTTTGTGTTTAACTTAAAAAATTCAGCTCAAGTTAAATTACACACCATGCAAAATTTTATGTGAATTTGTGTATTTAGTCATTTCAGTTTGGAAACGAAAAATCAAAGTAAGTTAATGTCGTATGAAGTTAGTTCTGCATAGAACTACAACTGTGTTCTTGTGTACTATTAAACTTCACAAGATAGTAAGTTATCTTTTGTGAAATGAAACTTCTTTGGACTCGTAATTTCAAACTGAAACAAAAATTGGTCTCGGCAGAGACCAACTTATAAATATATAAGATGAAAGAATGAGATAGCATACACAGTCATTATCTTGTTTGAAAGGTCCTTTAAAAATCTGATAAGAAACCACAAAAAGTTCTGACGTAATTTACTTTTCTGAAGTTACAATTCTACTGTATGTAAATAATGCATAAACACATACGTATGTACCTATCTTTTAAGTGACAATTTTACCCGCCATACTTGGTTAATGCGCGTTGTGTCAAGCTGTTTGTAGTAACGTATAATATAATGGTATTGAATCAAACAGAGTTTATTTAAATTATCTACATGTAAATCGAACTATCGTTTAAAATCATATTACTTCAAGCACAGATAACAATCTTACGTAAGTACCAGTAAATATAGATTTAGGTGTCAGATCAAATCACTTGTTAACTATAGGATATTTAATTAACAAAGATTGGCGTAACTGACACGGCATTAATATTATTGCGTTTAAGTCGTCCGTTATTATTATTCGTGGATATATTTGTAACAATGTTGAGTGGTTGTTAAATGTCTGATTGAATAATTATTCATCAATAGATAAATATTATGTAGATTATGAAGCTGACTTACGTCGAATAGGTTGGAGCGTAAAATTTGTTGTGAAGTTCTAACAGTATAGGTTAGGTTAGGTTAAAGAGCAGAGAGCAATAACATTTCATTAAGTCATTAATTTCGGGCATTATTATCTTTCTGTGAAGTCTGCTTGGCTAGTTAATTACGGCATTATTGTCTAAAGCCTGTCTTGTATAGTTGATGCTAACCATTTACTACAAGGCAGCACGCCTGCTTGCTCGTTAGCATAAACATATGTCCCTATGCAAGGATATTATTTGTCTCTCGAAGATGTATTGGATGGACGCAATTAAGAGCTTATAGGTCTCTTTGTTTTAAGAGGTCACTGCTACCAAGAAATATCATAGCATTAGAATATCAAAAAAAATCACCACAAAGCGTAAACAACTGTCAAATGGTTCTCCGATATTTCAAAATATTAAAAAAATCGACGCGGACGCAAAGGAACTAAACGTAAATGAAAAATAAAAGTAGCCAGAAAAAGAACGATAAATAACTTCTTATTTATATCCAAACTAAATGTCATTATATATAATAAACTACCTGATGTATAGTTATAAGCATAGTCATGTGGATAATATGTGTGTTGTAATATCGTGGATTTTCCCAGTTGAGAAGTTGATCACTTTTCATTCACATCCTTAAATAATGAACTTTACGGTTTCTAAAATATATTGTAAACTCTTACCAGACAACTGTCGGGAGCGGTCAAGCGTGAATAGTGAAAGTGAACGTTTTAGCGGATGGAACAATGATTGGTTTGGTCTTGATACACGAGTTAGTAATATATTCGATGTTGTATTTGTTTATTTTGTGATTAATCAGAACAATTAATGACAGGGCTTAACACTACGGACGGTACTTATTACTCGTATAGAGCGTATAAGAATTTGGAGAAAGGAGGATGCCCATTCTTGGTTTTCATTTTTTGCTCGCATGATGAAGCTAGTACCATAATTAATATATTTTTTATTTTCAACTTGTTAAAACAACGGTGTGGTTTCATTCAATAATTTACCAACAGATAAATAAAACTAATCTAATATGAATACCTACAATTATTTCTTTAAATCAACATGTTATTATTTCACTAGGTACTCTTGCTAATGTTATTAAAATATTATTAACATTAAGCTCGGTTTAGATTTAACAAATAATAAACTAGGTTGTTAATTATATAATTGATAAGCTGTTTAAAACAAGTTTAGTTCCGATGCAACTTGAGGTCGCGATTTATACTTCAACGGGCATTCGCCTTTAATCAATTCATAATGCTATAATTAAATGAGTATCGATCTACTTTGTAGAAACAGTATATAATAATATCATGTATAATGGTATATGTATATAATGCCATATGCACAAGGATAGATTAAGTGGAATGAATAACAAAAGGTTTTCGCAAAGTAAATTCTTAAACTCAATTATGATTAAACTCGTATTAGTACTAAGTATTTACATAGAAATGTAATGTATTAGACATGAGATACATCTAAAGATAATAAGAAGAAGAAATTTTAAGATTTACAGATTTTGTAAAGTGACAAATCTTAATGTATGTGATTCTTCTGTCTGTACGTCACTGAACATTCTTCTAAATATCTGGATAATTGTTAATGGTTTTTTTGTATTTATTTAAATGAGTTAAGGTAGTGCCCATTGAATCGATCCTAATCGAAGTGATCGATAAGCCAATTTAATAATTCTGATGTTTAAAAATAAAATGCAGTAAAGCCTATTATTGCATGAATTTTGGAAACTTAAATATAAGAAAGTGTTTAAAAGTGAAGTGCCTCGCTTTTTTCTTACGGTATCAAGTGATTTAACGGTTGGTAACATCCGTTCGGAGTTTCGATTATTCACCGTTTGTTGCATATTTTATACCAACTTCCTCGACAAGCAACTATTTCTACGGAGCGTTAAAATCTGTTAATTTCTTGTTGATGCCCTTTAGACGGTGTAAGAATTATCGATATTGCTCTTTACAAGGTCAGTAGTGTCAGTACTTATTATTATAGCTAAATGAATGAAAATATATTTAGAGCTCTTAAAATACACATTTTAAATGCAAGCAAGTACTTACAATTTTTTGGATTTTGGATCAAGATCATGGCGAGAATTGGAGCCAGGATTTTGTTTAGTGGCAGGGTTTCTTTTTGGGGGAAGGGGGACGGGGGTTGTTTAAATTCTGCTCTTCAATCTCATTTTTAGGAAACACAGTCGATTATGTAAGACTTTTTGCGACTTTTCTAAGAACGAATTTAGAAGTGTTATAAATATATTTTTACCACAGTTTTTTAAAGGAAGTTATAATATAATAACAGTTTTTCTGAACAGTTATAATAATTATATATAATTCACGATGTTTCTTCAGAATGAACTCCAGAACTACTAATCCATTTTGACGTGTTTTTTTAATTGTGTTTTGTTTCATTTGAAAGAGAACAATATTTATTCAAATATTTTTTTATTAACAGCAACGATTTTTTTATTCCGGAGTTCGACAAGGATTCCGAAAAAAATACTACTGTATCTATCTTATCCACGGCTACCTTACTTATGGAAAGCACACAAACTACCTTCTCCCTGCATCCAATAGATGGCGCTGTGTGCGTACCGTGATAAACAGAACAAAAACAAGCCACAGCAACGCGTGGCCGTATCTGTTTATAAATAAAAGATTCAATATCTTTAGTATGCCTATGTCAATGATAAGTGTATTTTTACACTATTCTCGTCATGTTACGTTATTGTTAGTACTAGAAAGGACAACATAAAGAAGTCTAAGGTTTGTTCCAAGGTCCCACGTGTCACCAGGTCACCTCTCTCCTGGCCGCGTGCCCTTTAGGCCAACCATACCTACAACCAACGACTTGATACACAAAACTAATTAGCATACATTTAATTATGTATTATAAAATATCATAGTAACTTTATAGTAATATAATTAATTATGCATTTAATTATCTTATTGTTCACTTTCTCTCACTGCATATTAATTCCACAGATATGAAATGGACGGATTCTTAATTTAAAATAAAATTATAAGGATGAATATTTATGTATGGAAAATATTTGGGCTACACTACTGGTGTATTTGTCGACATTATAGACTTTGTAACAGAGTTTTCTTGACATCTTTTTTGTTTTTACTAATCTTAGTATAGGCTTGACCGATTTTGATGTGGTTTTCGCTACAATAAATGAAGCTTGAGTAAAGTCTGAGTAATTACTTTAATCTATACGAACCAGGAATAGAAATCCTATTTAAAACACTTTTTTGATGAGTATTGGTTTGGTATAGTTTTATAGCATAAGTTGACGTAAGCATAGTTTGTTACTTTAGAATATTCAATGATAGAAACCAATTAAATGGACAATTGAGTGTATCTAAAATACTTAAAACATTTTCAACTGTCCATTAGTATGGCTCACCTTGATAGTAATATTTCACGACATTGAATTGATCACATCTAAGAACTTTTAATAAGAAATAGTTATATTATGTCGTGCTTTGTATATTTTTATCCAACATAATATTCTTGCTTCAACAGATTAACGCCGCTGTGTTCTTAATGAACTGGAACCAATGCATTTAATATTGTGATCGATATTTGATATCAACGATTTATGTTCGATTTGTCTTCGTAACAAGGTATTAAGTAGGTACATGTATTCTGACGTTGATGAATTATGCATTTGGATGACTTAATATCGTACTAGGTCGTGTGGAGGTCTGGTCGACTGGTTTTATACATATTTAAAGGTCCTATTTAATACTATAAGTATTAAATTATAATTTTATAATTTTGGTTGTATTCGGGCAGTATAGAATGCAAGCGATAGAAGCCGGCCCGTTTGGTGGCAGGGCCTCGCATAAGGATTATATTTATCATTATTATTATTAATTATATCATCAATATTAAATAATTAGTCAAATGAGAAAGAGGCGACAGAAGCCGGCTCGTTTTGTGGTAAGGTTTCGCTTAAGGATTATATTAAAAATATTATTATTAAATATATTATTATATTAATTAATTTACCAAACGACTAGTCATTTGGGGTCATTACAGCCTGCACTTTTCATTTTCTTCTTTCTTTTTCTAGGGTTGCATTGGTTACCATTAGTTAGTTTACCTCTTTGTTTGTTGGCTATTTATATAAAAATATCATATCTCACTTTACGAAATATTGAAAATATAAGCAGATGGAATATTAGAAAAGAATTCGTATTTCACAGCTGATTTCAAGTTAGAATGCATATACTAAAAAGCTAGTACATTTTTAAACTGAAAAAGTAATGCAGTATCACGGATAGGTAACCAATTAACAAAATAAGTATGCAAATAGCAAATATATACGTAGTGTCATATAAAAAGTGTTACACATATCGGTGAACAGCCTTTTTTGGATACATTACTGGAATATATTTCCACACCTTTTTACTTTGAAAGTGCTAAGTTTACTAATAGCGCATACTAAGTGTTCTATTAACTTAAAGATACTATCTATGCAGGATACGAGCAATTGACAGGTCTGTATTTGGTAAAAAAGTTTTAGTATCTGATCTGTTTTCGTTTTTATATTGTAGTGACAGGGAAATAGCGGGCGGTCGTGAATACCGACCGTTTTTACTACTGAAATGGAAATACCTATACCTAATATAAGACGAATTTCTGAACTACTAATTATTAATACATTTCACCACACATAACACTATATGATCGGGCAAACTGTGTTTTGCAATATAATTTGTTATACATATTTTTTATTGTTGCTCCTCTCTTATTAATCTTAGCGTTATGTTATATAGCCTATAGCCTTTCTCGATAAACGGACTATCTTACACTAAAATAATTTTCAAATCGGTCCAGTAGTTCCTGAGATAAGCGCGTTCAAACAATCAAACAAACAAACTCTTCAGCTTTATATTATTAGTAAGTATAGAAGTATAGATAAAAAGTCTTACTTCTAATTTATTTATATACATATATAATAATATATTCCAATAAGTGCTGCCCTCTATGTTGTATATAACCTGCTCAGGAGTATGAAGAATAATTGTACCAAGTTTCGTTAAAATCTCTCGAGTAGTTTTTGTTTCTATAAAGGTTATACAGACAGACAGACAGACAAAAATTTTACTAATTGCATTTTTGGCAT
>DWJN01002381.1:0-15395 GCA_018248895.1 Carystus phorcus | reverse complement strand
AATGTCCATGGGCGACGGTGATCACTTACCATCAGGTGACCCGTCTGCTCGTTTGCAGGCTTACGGCATAAAAAAAAAGAAAAAAGAAATTGTATTTGGCTATTTGGCCATACATACGTAATGACGTAGAATACAGACCCCAATACTATGTGCGGTGGACCAGGGTGTTGTAAGAGGCGGCAGAAGCCGGCCTTGTGGGTAAGGCTTTGCCTAAGGATTATCTTATCATTAATAATTAATTATTATTGCTGGTATTATTATCTTTTCGTGAAGCCTACCTGTCTAACTACCACCCTCTTTCTTGAATGAGCCGTCAAACGATTCGTTGGGTTCCGGTTGGGAGCTTCAGAGCCAGTACTTTCTGCCTTTCATCTTCTTTTTCTCTGCTGGATGCATCAGTGTTGACTATGGTATTGCTGATATCTATGAGCGACGACAACTTACCATCCTGTGGCTTGTCTGCTCGTTTGTAGTCTAGTTACAAAAAAAAAACTATTCATACTTATACTTACGTATATGATATTTAAAAACTGCCATCTAAAACACGAGATCTTTATGGAAGGAAGTCAGTTCTTTGATGTCCATCTGATCTGCTTATTCTTTCCAAAGCAAACCGAAAATGATTTAAATAACACCATATAACTGTCCAATAGCCAGTAACAATTGTTATTCCTTCGATAAGTATGATTACCTTCACAAATTACTATATTCGTATTGATATGACGAGGGGCAAGTTGTAAATATTTTATTTATAGATATGTATTTATTAACCATCAAAGCGCGTCAGTTAAATCAAGTCACGGTACAAATAAAACAAATGCAATTTATGCACAATAAACATCCATTTCAAACTATTCATTGCACGGACGATGCGTACAGTGGTATTTGATGCGGCTTCCTAGTGCTCATTGTACGGAAATTGGCAGGGGACGTAATAGGTCAATAGAACAACTTGCGCATTCTAATTCATCGAAAGTTTTTATACCTAGTGTTTGTAAACGCGTAAGACCAGGGAATGTTTTCTACATTAAAACCTAATTAGGTCCATGCTATCGACACTTCCTACATGATGTCATTTTACCGCACTCTAGGTACAGCGTGTAAAGTACTCAAGCGGGGAATGATGACACGTGGTATATTGTATATTTCTTTGACACAATAATTTGTCATATAGTCCAAGATATAATACACAGTAAAAATAGGGGAGAAATTATATTGAACTTGGTGTAATAGTTATATAAATGTAAGTATAATTATTTATAGGTCTGACACTTGGGAAACTAGGTACCTATTTGGTGTAATTTAGCGCTGTATTATTTCAGCTATAGATGGCATTGGCTTATGCATTTGTTCAAATAACCTTATTAGCATAGACACCCTCTGATTTTCTAAGTTCTATATTTACAGGTATGTGAAATCACAGCAAATAAACTTTAATGAACTTGTTGTTTAGTACTTAAAGATGTATCTATTTCGCATATATCACTGTAGTAACGACATTGACATTTTATAATAAATAATTGAAAAATCGAACACTAATGATATTATAAAAATTATATACTGTAAGACATTGCTACGCCCTTACAGGGTCTCATGCTGAGCTACTAATCTTAAGAACAATAAATGTAATATTATGACGCATGATGCAAAGAATAATTATGATTAGTATGTAGGTATGTTTGTATATACATAAATTTATTGTAACTGCATGATTCCTGTGTGGTAGAGAGGTGCTATACATATCTAAGAGTACATTCCATTATACATTTCGCTCGCGGGTAAATGGACTTTCGCAAAGTAAATCCTGATATTACTTTAATATTTATAGTTCAAAGGAAAACTATAAACATCGAAATTGGAAAACTACTAAAACAAGTATTCAATAAAGTTTGGAATTACTATCTGGTAGCCGAAACTTCTTTCTTCTACGTCCATTGGTTCACGTACTTAGCCATTCGCTTGAAGCGTTTATAAAAGCAAATATAAACACCAAATAAACATGAAAAAATATATAATCAATATTTCAACTATCCAAGTGTAATCATATTATCTGTAGTTTCTGCGTGCAGTTGATGGTTGCTGGTTGTCGAGGCTGGCACCACGTGGTGCGGACCGACCAGAGAGTATTGGAGCGAACAATTGTTCTCCACCGTCGCGCCAGTATACACTATGCAGTTTACAAGGACACATCTGCAATATTAAATTTAGTATATACATACATATCGCACCCTTAGTAATATAAGGGCACAATAAAAAAAATTGCATATTTGAGTTTTTGGCATAAATGAGTTATATTGTAAAAATATTGTTATATTGTAAAAATATATAATTTTTTTAGTTGTGCCCTTACATTACTAAGGGTGCGATATAATCACTTCCACTGGCTACGATTCTGACATACCTCTCGCTTCATCAACTTTCATCACTCTTTTTATACATGCTTGCCAGTTTAATTTAGTATATACAAGGACTAATGCATTATTGAAGGACTATTTTACTAAGTGGTATTTGTCTAGAGTTTAGTAGGTAGTAGTAGTTATAGTTGTGTAGCCAACAGGAGAGTAAGTAAGCCACTTTACAGTATGTGATAGGCGTCTCCTATAGACATTAATAATACTGTACTCAATCATCAATACATTAACAAGCAAAAGAAAACAGAAGAGACTTCTAGTAGACTCGAGCAATCTTCACATGGACCATTCTAAATAGCCTCATTCATTTATCAGGGCAGAATGGCTTGGATGTAAGATGGATGTAGATTAGACAATAGTTCTGGGTAAAACCATTTTGGGCAGACATTATTATGTGACAGATACATTGCCGAGTGTAGTTTGCTTTGTCATTAAATATATAAGCCTCAGTATATCTACTGAGGTCTGGGTTAGTATTCGCTTGAGTCTTCAAATTTCTAAAAATCTGGGCCAAAATTTAACCACAAATATTTCTGAAAATTTGAGAATAACCTATGTTGCATATTTGAAAGATCTTTTCTCTTATAAATACAGTTTAGTAGCATTATCATAAAATATCAATTTGCAGTTCCAGCAGTATTTAGAACTTGCTCTAATTAATGGATATGCTAGTATAAATATAACTGTTTACTTACCCTTCTTTAATAGTGACATTATTCATAAGGATGCAGTTGGTTAATCTAACTTTGTCTTCAATTGTGCAATTGGACCCTATGGCAGTAGTTTTTATGGATGTTTTTTCATTAACAACAGATTTATCCCCCACAGTTGATTCAGAAATTTGTTTCGTCTTCACTTCACTGTTAGGATGGAAAATATTTGTAAAAGGAGTTCCTGTCAGCACTTCCCACTTCACTGGAATCTGAAAGTATAAGAATATCAAACTTTGGAGGTTTATATGGGTAGACATATTATTTATTATTTTTGTTATAAAGTTACAGGGCTTATTACATCTCAACATCAACCGAGGACAATGCTTTAGTGACGATTCTATTCTAATGGAGGTTGCTGAGATTTTTACCACCGAGTTCAATGTTGACAGTACTGATACATAGCAGTAGTAGCAGTATTTCAAAGTACCATACAGAAAATGTTATTTTACAGATTTTTTGGTAGCAGTATCAAAAAACGAGGAATAATATGCATTGCCACTTTAATTTTTGACAAGCAACATATTGGTGATGCTTTTGGTATGGACTTGATCCTTGGGCAAAGGTGAAAACGTAACTTTGGGCTTGAATGTTACAATATTAAAGTAGATCAATACAAAATTCTAACGAATTCTGGTTATTGTTGATAAATCAATTGAAACAAGCATTGTGTTTATATCACAGGTTACTAATAATGACGGATATTATTATCAGAATGCTTAATGGCAGTGGCAATATTAGCTAATTACCATTTGCTATTTTTATGTCAATAAAGTAAAAAAGTACATCTAACTAACCTTAGAATTAGCTAAACAGAATGCAGAGAGTGTATTTATTCTAACACCAAATATACTTTTGTCTGGTATATATGCATAGCATCGGATTTGATCACTGCAGTACACACCCTTACTGCCGAATCCATGATCATTATATGCAGACATTTCTCTGACTTTCTTTTCATATCCCTCATCAACTGCATACTCAAAAATACTCTTAGTTACTTCAACATTTTTCTCTGAAGTACCTTTTTTATCAGCATTATTTTTTGCCTTGGAAAGTTGTTTCTTGACTAAGTGAGGTATAAGTTCACCTTTGACGGATGTGAACTTGTCAATTTCCATCAGATAGTTGATCACCCAGTTCTTCATAACATACACATGAGCATCAAGTAGTCTGCTATACATACTGAGAGAGTTATATTTTTTCATAAGAATTCTGGGTAGTGTCACACTTTCCTCAAAATCACTAGCACTTGCCAGAAACACAAGCCTTTGTGTCTCTTTATCAATGCACACTAAATCCCTATCAGGTTTAGCCTTACTTTTGAGGCCTGGGATTTCAATATATTCTTCTGGGCCGTTGTCGAAGAACAATGAAGCAAGAGTAGCATCATGTTTACGATACAGGTTGAGCATTTCATTCAGGTTTATGTTGGTAATCAGATCCCCAGACACAACAATCAAGTCTGTTGTTACTCTGTTGCTAATGTGTTTCAGAGAGTTTGCTGTACCCCAATCCTCATCAGCCGGTATGACTATGAGTTCATATTTAATTTTCAAAGGGCATTTTTCTAGTTCATTTAGGATACAAGATTTGTCTTCGTCAAGTACAACAACCATGGTCTCTGGAAAGATAAATCATACTATTTATTAACACTGTAATAAATTTTCCTAATTTAAGGAGCTTTAAATTTATGTTTTTCAACTTTTAATCCTTGCAGTAGTCATGTGTAGCATATATTTTTAACTATAATTCTCCGTTTAACATTTAATGTATAATGTTTTATTATATTTGGTTGCAGTGTTGTGAAGCGGAAAGTTTTGTGGAGCTTCTACATATTTTTTCTGGCAATTAATTGGTAATGCCTTAACTATTTTACTTAATTCTTGATATTTATCAACGATAATATTTACCTACCAGCTACCTTTTTAAAAAATGTATTATACTGATAAGTCAATATAACAATAACAAAAAATGTCTTGTACCCCGAGGTTAGTTTTGGCAAACCTGTAAAATTGTCTTACCTTGAAATCCTAGCTTCTCAAGCATATTTAAAGGATACCATAATACTGGATATGGTCCTACAGGCAGTAGACATTTTGAGACGTTTCCACCGACATCAGGCAGTCGAGAGCCTCTTCCAGCTGCTAACACTACAGCTTGGAACTCTAAAATCTTGTGCATTGTTATCAATTTCTTAGCTTAATTTTAATTAAGTTTTTAAGTGCAAAAGAAATATTGCACAATCACTGAAATATAATCAAAGAAAGTCCTTCTGTTACTGTAAGCTACCAGGTTATTTATAAGAACACGTTTTTATTTATGTTTGCTGCTAATAATATGCAATTCCAACATCACACGTGCATATTTTATATTATAACTTAAAATTGTTTGACATTTGACAAATAAAGAGAAAATAATGAGAAAATGAAGATCAAATTAACACCAAATTGATTGACGTTTGACGTTGGCTGACTGACTAGTCTCAAAACTCACCCAAATATGACAACAATTTATGACAAATACGTCACTGCGCTATCCATAATGCTATAGATTAGAAAATAACACATAGATTTACTAACCACAGATAGTGAAGATGAAATGACTAGGATAATCAAATATAATAATTTTGGTAAGTTGTAAACTGGAAAGTAAAAATGAAGTGCTGGCTCAATATTATTATTATTAATAATATTCATTTTAATTTGTTAAATTACAAGGCTATCCTCCCTTCTTTTTTCTTAAACGCGATTCTTAACGTTCGTATAATTTTATTTAACTTTATTTATTACAAAGGGACTTTAGAATAATATACCTCCCTAAATTTGATCTACCGTTATAGTCATGTGCCGCGATAATGATAAAAAAACTAAGATACTACAGTATTCGAGATTCAAAATTATTTAGAAGTTCTGATATTGCATTTACACACTTATTGGAAATGGAATCTATCAAAGTTTGTGCTTTCAATATTATTTTGATCAAAGCCTTCACATAATAAAAAAGTCAACTAAAAAGGTTTTTCCTTTTTGATTCGTTTGCTATCAAGGCGTTTTCTTTTACGTTTTCTTTTACATTAAATATAATAATACAATATAATAATACACTATAATATAGTAAGAACCAAAGATAAACAATAAATGAAAATACCTTGTACAAGTAGTACAATATTTTATTATCTAATATTAAGTATAAAAATAAATAAATATAAGTAGACAAAGAAGTATTCTATAGAAAGATGGTTTGATTCGAATGGGCCAATTATTTGGTTCTATGGCTACGTTTTCAGCGTTCCTCATCTATTATAGTTTCAACCTACATAATTATCCAATTATAGTAGATAGGCTTGATTAGTTGAGATAGGATACAATGAAATCATGTAACACTGCCATTAATAGTTCCAACCCATGGTACGGGAAATTCTCTTCACGTTACGACAAATTCGTTTAACAAAGCTGAATGGGAAAATATAAATTACCTGTAAAGAAAGGGAATGATATTGAAATTAGGTACTAATGTATACTTACAATTGTCAGTTTTTCAGATCCTTCTATAAGACACAACTATAAAATGGTAAATAAAAATTTTCGTCACGTTTTACAAACTAGTTATTTTAACCGATAACGGGTACTCACGAAATTAATTCGAGCAAATTGCTTGGTCGATGGTCACGGTCAACATCGTGAGTACCCGTTCCAGTTAAAATGTTGAGTGTCCGCGATGATATACATTTAAAATCGTTTAGTGTACTCGTACTTAAATATTTTAAAAGAGCAATTACTTTCCTGATTATGATATATTTTTTTTAATTATTGCAATGACACTATGGCTGACATATTTAATGATTGACCATGTATTACGGTATAAGAAGAAACGGAATTTTAATATTCTTCGGTTGGTGGCGGTGGAGTAGCAGACTCATCCTTCGGTTCGTCCACGGAACATAACGCTGACATAAAGTCTGATGGCGTCATATCCGAGCCGAAATGTTGCTTTTCTGGTGCTAAACAAAAACAAGAAGTCATCATAAATTTTATGATAATATTAAGATATAAAACAAGGAGATTTTTCCTTTCTAATGTAATATTGTTACATTTTTCATCCCAAATATTCCTAAGAAAGAAAATTTAAATGATTCTTTTTATGTTGAGGAAACTCGTAAAAAGATAAGGTTTATCTTATGTAAAATATGGGGTACAGATATTAAATAACCACCTACTTTCTGGGGATTTTTTATTTTTAAAGATTAAACTCGGTAATAATTAACCTGGATCTGCTTCTGATGGTTGAGGAGTATTTAATATCCTCTCGTTACACGGTAAGCAAGGCTTTTTAATTTCGTCCACCAAGTATATCTAAAAACATAAAATAACGTATAAGTCTGTTTTATACTCACAAGTTGATTATTTAAACAGTCTTAAAAAAAGTATTCTTCTAAATACATTTTTGTTTGTACTATATTTACTGAGGATAATGTTAAAATATTTTATAAATATAGGTAGAAATTAAAGTATGGCATGTTAGAATTGATCTCAGGGTATCAGTTTGAGTTTTGGAGTTGGACATTTAAAAATTAATATTTTCACAATATAAAACTATATTTTATTTTTGCAGAAATAGTTTCATCTTACTTTTCCGTCAGAACCAATTCCAGTAGTAATAGGTTTTCTTACTGGAGTTACTGTCATGCCAACTGGTGGACGGTTTGTTTTGTCCATAACTAATGTGTGTGATCCACCACAATATCTATGACATATATGTGATCTGGAAAAATATTATAAAAAATAGTATTAGTCTCCTTTTCAACAACCCGCGAGCAAAATGTATAATGTTATATACCTTTAGACATGCTTACATCTCCTTCCCATTTGCAACTCACATTCATAAAGTCAATAAAAAAAAATAACATAAAATATTTGATTTTAGACTAATTTAAGAAAACGAAAGTGACTCCTGGTACTACTATATTATTAAAAAAGGTTAGCAATAGGGATAAAAGAAGACATTTAATATGTGAATCCTTATAACAGAACGGAGAACTGACCTAGGGTCTCTCGGATGTGGTATTGGTAATCCAGGAACACAGACTCTGTGATCTCCATCTTCAGCTGGTTTCGATACATCTTCAGCTCCAATTGTTGGTGGTCTACTATGCGACTCCGAAAAAGCAGGCAATTTCGGTACTGTACTGGACTCTTCTAGATCCATATGTGCAGGTGCAGAACAAGACAAACATGCGTCATCTCTAAACAATTTCCTCGTTATCGCAGCAGCGCGTGGTTCTCCAACTATTTCTAACATTGCATGAGTTCTGCTACGTAACATTTCCAAGTTTTTATTCACGTCATCTCGTAATCCTACTAATTGCACCCAATCAGCTTTATCATTTAGTTCTCTGACGAGATCGTCAATCGCTTTCTGAAAAACCAATAAAAAAAATCAGTTTCCGGTTTAGGACAAGATGTTTTTCAATACATATGTATATGAAGCCAAAATTGAGGAATAACTGCATGTTAAAAGATTGAAAATTTAAGCTATTTTATATGCAAACTATATCTAAATATAAAGGAGTCTGTTAAAAAATATAAAATTTCTCTAGGATTAGGTACTGCACATGTCATTTATAATCGAACTAGCAGACCCAACTACGCGTTGTTGTAACTAAGGTTTATATATTCTATTTTCCAACTAATTAGCTTACACTACCATCTGTTAGAATATTATGGAACTGATCCTTTGCAAGATATTAAACAAATAGTTTGCAATAAAAATTATATTGCGACTATAAATTGAGATGTAAGCTATCCTATCTTTCAAGTTGGATCAAACTGCACACGGTGTGCAAAATTTGATTAAATCGATTAAGTAGTTTAGGAGTCCATTGCGGACAAACACCGTGACACGTAAATTATATATGTATACTAGCTGACCCAGCAAACGTTGTTTTGCCTTATAAATTAATTCTACAACATAAAAAAAATATAAAATAAAAAATTAAGGGGTGGACCACCCTCAAGATTTAGGGGTATGAAAAATAGATGTTGACCGAATCTCAGACCTACCCAATATGTAAACAAAATTTCATGCGAATCGGTCGAGCCGTTTCGGTGGAGTTCAACTACAAACACTGTGACACGAGAGTTTAATGTAAAAGATTAACATTATTCAATGGAAGCCTATATGAATAATTAATATGTTACAGTTCAATTATAACTGGCAATCCGGCATCGTCTGGCTTCAGTAAAGTTATGGCATTTTATTCGAATCCAAAACTTTTGTTATTCATTTATTTTAAGCATTAGACAATTATCAAGTTTACGTAAATTATTAAAAAATATTTAATACAGGTACATATTTGAACCCGTAATAGTTTTATTTATTAGTATAGATATAGTTATCATGTTTCAGTAAATGTTACCTATAGTTAACCTATGATTGATAATGAACTTGAAACTTTATTTCCATGATACATAATAATTGATATCTTATATATCCGATACATAGAGATTAATTATTATTTGATTTCTTAATTATAATGATATTATGTAACATCCAAAGACAGTAGACTTCTGTGCTTTTTATAATTTCAGTATTAAATTCTCACCCAAAAATTTGGATCTGTACTGCCGTAATTAAAAATGTACAAAATATTACTATTTTTATTACGTAATCTTATTGGATAGCAAAGAATATTTGTTTTACAACTAGGTCGTAAAGTTGTATTTATTTAAATAATATATAAACATGATGATTAATATGTACCTGCCAAGTAATTTCTTGGTTATTAAATTTATCGTAAGCTGCACCTATACGTTTTTCGAAATCACCTCGCACCGCATTAAATTGCTGAAGAGACACTAATCCATTCAAAGCTCCTAAACCTGCCTTGTCACGTAAAGCGTCTGCGACTTCATCTCTATCAGATTTTAATTCACGAAGCGTCTCGATCTGTTGCCACAGCGCCTAAGATAATTGAAACAAAACATACAAAAATAATTCTTATTTTCAAACAATTAACGTAACAGAAGATAAAGCAATAGGAATAGATATATAATAACTTGAAGATTCTGCGACAAATTATTTTGGCTTTCCATTAAATCCTTTTGTCGAGTATTAGAATTGTCCAGGTCTAGTTGGAGGTTAGTAAAATTTGTATTTAGTTCAGCCACCGCTGTAATATGTAAAGAAAAAATATAATAGTATCAATTCGTATCTATAAAAATTATAAATGTAATATTTAGTATAATGCTTTCTTTATTACCGACAGTGTCACCGCCTGTATTTGCTAAAGCTTCTGCCATTGCTTCTAATCCTGCTTCTAATTCATGTTGCATTTGTGTCAATTGTTCTTGATAGTTTGTCATCTATGAGTAACAAAGAATAGCTTTATCTTACACGACGAGTTCGGTAATGGTAATATTTTTAATTTATTTCAATGTGTTTTCATACTGATGATAATGAAATATGCACGATTCACCTTTATGCGATATGCTGCGACAATTATTTTCGGTCTATGTACTTAGTTAATATTTCTTAATTGAATAATGAAATACAAAAATTTTACCTGAGACGATAATCCAGTGTCTAAAACTGTTATTTGTTCAGAGAATGCTGATACAAGTAACTCTAAATCATTCATTCGGCTACCCAAATTTAGTGATGCTTCTAATTTCTCTTCTGCGTATGTAAACACGATTGATTATGAAATATTTAAAATTAATACTTTTCAAATTGTGATTTCAAGAAAATTACCCAGTTTTTTAGCGGTTTTTTGTGCATTTTCGGCCTTTGCATTACTTTGGGTGATTAAGCCGGTCAGTGTTTTTAAGAGTCCATTGGATACTTCCTGTATTGCGTTGCTGTAGAGTGTAAGTGTCAAAATACGTAAATTAATTTTTATGATGCACGATGAATCGTTTTAGTCTAGTTTTACAATTAAATACTATGACAAACAAATAATAATGATAAAGCTAAGAAAACAATAAAAGTCGATAATGTGAAACCATTGCCAATATAGTACTAAATGTATGATCAGTGTTAAATGGATTGATTTGTTTTAATGAAGGTGAAATATTTTAATGATGATGAAGTTGATTATCAAAGATACAGATAATTTCAAAGCACAGTTCAATTTACCAATAATGTTGTTTCCACTATTATATGAATTGAATACTTACTCCAATTCGTCATAAGTTACCAAGTCCAATGGAACAATAACTTCTTCTTCTTGTCCTGGTAACGATGAAGGCGTCGGCATCACATCTATTTTAGATGGTTCAGAAGATGGTATAGAAACGTGTGCAGATTCTACTGGCTTCATATCAGATTTAGAAGTCGCTTTCGATTGCTTAGAAGCAACAGATTTCTTTGATCGTGATGGAAGTGGCGTTGAACTTCCAGCAGCTACATGCACTCCTTCAGACTAAAACGTGACATCATTATAATTATTATATAAAAATTCCGTATACTGGAATTAATTAATTTCATATTATTATTAATACTTCCATATATTTACACACTTTGACCTAATAATTTCTTTGGGAAAATAAATGAGAGCCGAGGAACTTATACGACGATTATTAGAGATAAAGATTAGAATATGAATATATATATTAATGCACTGCTTACGTCTGATGAATGTACTATTTCAGCGTATATTTAATTATAAAGAACTGAGTGTGTACTTTTTTTTTAAACGTCGTCATTTTATAATATAATTGTCCTTGCTTCCCACTCGAAATAGTTGCTGTTCATTTTCTTCAGGCATTAAATATCACTTCATATGAATCTAATCAATTCTTTCAAATATTCTTTCATATATTTTGTTTAATTTTCTGAATAATTAAACATTTATGTGACGATTGAAGAATCGACTTAAATTAATAGCTAATGTAATGGTTACTTTACTTATTACTAAATATTTACTTTCGACTGTAGATCCATGCCAGGTTTAGAAACAAGATCTGTTATCAATTCTAACATTTGTTTTAAGGTTTTTTCGGCGGCATCGAGTCGTGCAGACAGCTGAAGGGCAGCCATAGCATCAGTTAAAGACGCTCCTTTACGGAGATCTTGCATTAACTGTACATTATCTGGGAAATCAGCTTTACTGGTAGTAGCGAAGCGGCTCTGAAGATCGCGCACGACATTTGCTAAAGCTTGAAACTGGTCTTGAGTAACAATGCTCAGTTGTGGAGTACGTTTACCTAAGATGATGAACGACAATAAGATATCGTTTATACTATTTTAAAGTATTATAAATGTTAGACTTTTAATATATTACCAATTGAAGATCGCGTCCTCTGCGTTGGAACTCTTTCCACTGTTTTAGAAAAATAGTATACAGTAATGTTGACAAGAATATCGCATCAATGTATTTGTATTTTTATTTCACTTACCAATTAAAAGCTTTTCATATTTTTCCTCTGTAACATTATAAGAATATATCGGTAACATTTGTTAGGTTTATGTCAAAGTAAGGTTTATGTTGTGATATATTATTTTAAATTTATTTACCTACTGAATCTAAGGATACCATAGGAGTAGGCGTTTTTTCAGCTACTTCTCGAGAATCGGCTCTCTAAAATGATACAATATTTAAATTATATATTTAAGTCGACTTTATCCCTGATAATTATATTTTTGTTATATCTAGGTATACCTACTTTGTTCTTTAATCCATTACTAAAATATAGTTTATTTAATACCTACATACTTACCTTTCAATAATAAAAAGAAATATTAAAATCGGCTTACTGGAACCAACAACTGAAATAATATACAAAAAGACAAAAAAAATGTAAGAAAAGATCCTTAGGCGTTACAAATTGCACCTGATGTATTACACGAAGTTCTTTTTCCCTCTGCTCTTCAATAAGCTCCAAAAGGTTGGGCGAATCCTGTGAGGTATCCTGCATCAAACTTTCTATGTAACAAAACTTTACCGACTATTTCTACTAACATCATTACATTATCACGGTATTTACAAGACTTGTTTATTCACTTACATATTTTTTGTTAGTTTTTGTGTTTAAGACTAACATATACAAATAAGTAACGCCTTTTTTATCATGTACGAATTAAATAAATAAGAATATTAGTTAACTGAGCTAATGGATAGATAATTTACCTTTCTTTTCAGCTGATCACTAGAACTTTTATCAGAAGTATCTTTAGCAGATGAAGATTTTTTACTAGAGCTTATAGTTTTATCGGTAGAAGATTTTGTTTTTTCTGAAGACGTTCTATCAGTAGATGATTTGGTTCTTTCTGAAGATGTTTTATCGGTGGAAGATTTTGTTATTTCCGAAGTTGTTTTATCGCTGGATGATTTCGTTTTTTCTGAAGGTGTTTTATCAGTGGAAAATTTTGTTATATCCGAAGATGTTTTATCGCTGGAAGATTTAGTTTTTTCTGAAGATGTTTTATCGGTGGAAGATTTTGTTATTTCCGAAGTTGTTTTATCGCTGGAAGATTTAGTTTTTTCTGAAGATGTTTTATCGGTGGAAGATTTTGTTTTTTCTGAAGACGTTTTGTCACTAGAAGTCTTAGTTTTTTCGGAGGTTGTTTTATCAGATGATGACTTTGTAGTAGACGACTTGTCTTGAACAGATTTTTCAGATATTGATTGCTTTATTGACAACCTTTGTTTTGTTTTAGTAGCTTGTGTGCCTAAAATTAGTTTAATAACATTAAAACGCAGACTTTAGAAAAAGGATTTAATATGTAATTTTAGTTTCAAGAACTTTTGTTATCAACTGCAAAACGGGAAAAGATATAGGTGATATTAATATTGGTTATGAATTTACCTGCTTCGTTAATGTCATCACTATCAGCTTCAGCAGCTTTTCTTTTCTTTTTCTTTGGAACCGTGGCCCGTATTTTTACCTCCGTTACAGATAAGTTAGTTTTTGAACGACCTCTCTTAATTTCAATCTCTATACCTACTCTTCTCTCTAAAATTCTTAATTGTCTAGCGAGAAGGTACAGTATAGCCTGAATAAGTTTGAAATTGATAATATTTACCTGCAATCAAATTTTTCCTCTTTAAGTTTTTTATGTACTCTTAAGAATGATTGTTGACGTTGTTGCAAGAATAATTATTTTTAAGTACATATAAAAAATATTAAATCTTACATCGCTTTCGCCAAAAGCAGTGTCGATCATTTCTCTGACACTCAGTATACTTGAGTTGGACATGATGAAAACGTATAAGAAAATTAAACGGTATTATTATAATTATGAAAAAATATAGCATTCGTTGCGAAATTATACAACAATTGACGTTTAATGGTGACAATGACAATCTAGATGGTTGCTGACAGTTTTGTTTTAAAGAATTCAATTTAGATTTTATGTAAGATTAAAAAAAGTACTGAATGAGGTTTATTGAACTCGGCTCACTGAGCGAAATTAACGTTAGAAAGTTTACGAACGGTGGTTTGGTATATTTGTGGATTTCTGAGGTATTTTATTCAACAATTTTTAACCGACTTCAAAAAAGGAGGTTCTCAATTTGACTGTTGACTGTTTTGTGAGTTACTACATAATTTTTTACTGGGTGTATACCCTACCGATTTCGATGATTCTTTTGTTTATTTGAAAGGTGGTACTTATCACGCCGTCATATTATAATTTTTGCGACATGTGAGTGTTTTGAGTTATCTTACTTTTTTTAATTACATTTTTTTTATATTAATTTTTAAAAATCAACGCGTTTCCATTGATTGCCACAACATTCACTTCAAATATATACAACATGTAATGTTGTTACTTACGACAATAAGAAAATTGACATATAGCAAAAATAGGATGGTATTAATAAAACTAATAATATTGTGCTGTTTTCCTCCTTTTTCCCTTCCATGCCCGGCAACGTGTTGGTGACACCCCTCGTGTTGTTGATGTTAATGGGGCACTGTGATCATTTACCATCAGGTGATGAGCAGACGAGTCAAATTTTAAAAGCACAATTCAATAAAATTGCACAGCTGTGCAGCTGTGCTTGTTACTAAACAAGCTGTTTTCTGGATATTATCTATACTTATAATATAAAGCTGAAGAGTATGATTGTTGTTTGTGTGATTGATTGATTGTTTGAACGTGCTAATCTACATGCACACACAGCACGACAGCATATGTCTAACTTTTAAGGTTAACCCATTATAACCATTTTATGGTTATCAAAATAGTTCTAAAATAATCTTATACTAATATATAAAGCTGAAGAGTTTGTTTGTTTGTTTGTTTGATTGTTTGAACGGGCTAATCTCAG
>DWJN01002380.1:0-15395 GCA_018248895.1 Carystus phorcus | reverse complement strand
AAACGGTGAAAGTTATTCAAAAATCATGTATTACAAAATTGTTCCCCTCTAAAAGATCTAAATAAAAGTCCGCGATAACATATTTATGGTTATAAAAATAGTTCTTAAATAATAATTTATATAGCACAACAACGTTTGCTGGTTCATCTAGTTAAGATATGTAAGCTGACCATCTTTCAAGTTGGATCAAACTGCACACGGTTTGCAAAATTTGATTAAAATCGGTTAAATAGTTTAGGAGTCTATCGCGGAAAAACAGTGCCACGTAATTTTTATATATTAAGATTAACCTATATAAAAATTCCCTCATCAAATTAATTTATCACTTTTGAAAGTGGTCTCCCGTTTTTGCCAAACGATTTTTTATTTCCTCATTTTTAGTGCTTCCTTCCATTAGGTATGCAGGCGTGATATTATATTATAAAATAGTACAAACATCTGCTATAATTGTTTGAAGAGTTCCGTTTTCAGTCTTCGAAAGTAATGATTATATCTTCACCAAATTAAAATGAGACCCGTCCGGAAGCTTCCATACAAATACAATACAATACAAATATTCTTTATTTGTACACCAAATAAAATCATTTACAACAGTATACAGAAAAGTACGGTATACAAAGGGCGACCTTATCGCTGAAGTAGCGATTTCTTCCAGGCAGCCTTTGAGTAGAGGATATTAAAAGAATACATAGAAGAAGGTAGTGGTGTACGGAAAATAAATAGATTGAAAGTTAAATATAAATTATAACGATAGACATACTAGGAAATAAAAGCAAGGTTATGAACTTAATGTCTTATTTAGGTAGAACTCTTTAACCAGTTTTTTTAAGTTGAAAAGGGACTCAGCACAGCGTATATTTAAGGGTATGGAATTCCAGAGACGTACAGCGACAGTAGTAAAGGACTTAGAATAGAAGGAAGGAAAATTAACACGCATCAGAAGGGAAAGGTTGTGGGTGGAGCGAAGATTAAGGTCGTGACTTTGAAATTTAGAAATGAAACTTTCTTTATGATGGGAAGGATAATTGGGATTAAACAGCACACAGTATAAAATAGATAGAATATGTGTATTCCGACGAAGGCGGATTGGGAGCCACTTGAGCATGTTGCGATAATTAGAAATATGATCGTATTTGCGGTGGCCAAATATAAATTTTAAGCATATATTTTGGAGACGCTCAAGTTTATCTAGTTGCTCCTCAGTAACATCTAGATAGCATATATCGGCATAGTCAAGTATAGGAAGAAGTAGGGATTGAGTGAGCGCAGTTTTAGTAGCAGTGGGGAGAAAGTTCTTGAGCATCCGTAATGACGCCAAGGCAGCAAACAATTTTTTACTTACTAACTCAATCTGTGGACCCCAAGACAATGTTTGATCAAAAATTAAGCCAAGGTTTTTAACACTATCACTATAAGGAATAGTGACACCATCAAAATTTACAATTGGCAAATTTGTCCGGTCAACTTTCGCAAGTAGCCTTGAACTACCAATCAAGATTGCTTGAGATTTTATAGGATTTATAGTAAGGCCATGTAAAATGCTCCAGTCAGAAATACAATTAAGATCCGCATTAATTTTTGCCACTGCATTGGGTAGATCCTCAAGCGTAGCTTGTTGGTAGATTTGGAGATCGTCAGCATAAAGGTGGTAGAGAGAAGTAAGATTTTGACTTATAGAATTAATAAAAATTGAAAATAAGAGAGGAGACAACACGCCACCTTGTGGGACGCCGGCACAAATGGGTGACCAGTTAGAAAAGGTCCCATTAACATGAATTCGGTGCCGACGACCATGTAAATAACTACGAAACCAGTCGATTGCAGTCGCAGATATGTTAAGAGTGCGCAAGATGCCCAAAAGAATATCGAAATCAACAGATGTAAAAGCATTACTAAAATCTAACAGAAGCAATATCGTTACTTTTCGATTCTCCATTCCATGTCGAATGTCATCGGTGATTTTTAGAAGTGCAGAAGTTGTACTATGCCCGGGACGAAAGCCTGATTGGAAGGCATTCAGTAAATTATGCTTGGATAAATGAGTACTAATTTGAAAGTGGACAAGACGCTCAAGAACCTTGGCTAGGAATGGAAGAATTGAGATGGGTCTATAATCGGAAAAGGTTTTAGGATTTAGTTTTTTAGGTAGAGGAATAATTTGAGCGTCTTTCCAGGAAGTAGGAAACAGGCTTGTAGATATGGAATTGTTTAGTAAGAAGGTAATTACTGGTAGGATGATGTCAAGGATAGGAATTATCATTTTACGACTTATGCAGTCCTCACCGACGGCATCCGAATGTATAGACATAATGCACCTCTCAACATCACGCTCTGAAAAACGACCGAAATCAAAAGAGGGATGGTCAGAGCTGGGAATAACAGAAAGATCAGTTAATGTTTTCATTTTAGCATCCTCATTAATGCACTGCGTACTGGAGAAATGTTTATTAAGGCAATCGAAGTTTAATTCGTTTGGAAGTGTAATTTCACGTTTTTTCCCAACTCCTAATGACCGTAAAAATTTCCAAACTCTAGAAGGATCTTCATCCTGTACCGATTTATGGATATGGCGTCGTTGTGCATCTCTACACACCGTATTGCACCGGTTTCGCGCTGAATGATATTTCATTTTATTATTGTCATTGGGTTTAGATTTGAATTTGCATTTAGCAGCAAGTTTCTTTTGTATGCAGCCTTTTATCTCCTCAGTAAGCCAAGGAGCAGGAAGATGTCGAACGCGTACTGGCCGAACAGGAGCATGTTTGTCATACAGTTGTATCACTAAGGTGTTGAACATAGCAACCTGATCATCGATCGTGACTGCATTGCGGATGCTGTTCCAGTCTACTTGAGCTGCATCATAACGCAATTGATCAATATCCATTGCACTAAAATTGCGCTGAAAAAGAATTTTTGACTTAGCCTTAGGAGGACGGATCTTATATGACAAAAATATTAAGTCATGATACGAAAAAGCATCAGCAGCAAACTGACCATACTTCGCCACATGGTCAGAAGAGGAGACAATAATTAAGTCTAGAAGGGATGGTGTGCAATGCGGAAAAAAATGAGTAGCGGAAAGTGGGAGAATATTTAAATTTGCTGATGCAATAATAGATTTTAGCTGCTTGGAGCGGGCGTCATCTTTAAGAAGACACGTATTGAAATCACCCATAATAATGGTATGAGTGTATGATGGTGTTAAATCTTCAATAATCTTTTCAAGGGCCGCAAAGTAATTAATTGTCATTGAAGGACTATAGAACACTCCTAATAGAACCTTACCATGGGAAAAACTGACTTCAATGAAAAGATATTCAGCTTCACTACCAATCGAAGATTGAGTTGACATATGTACAACTGTAAAGGGAATGTGGGATCGGAGATATATAGCAACACCGCCCCCGGCCCGATCGAACCGGTCGTTGCGAATTAATCTGAAGCCAGGTAGCGAGTAAGAAGTGGAAGGAAGACATGGCTTAAGCCACGATTCCGAGACAAGGACGGCATGAATATTTTTGCTATCAATAGATGCGATTAAGTCGGGGTAATGTGCCGGAATACTTTGAGCATTGAGGTGGATTACATTAAAGTTTTTGGAAAAGTCAACTAAAGTGGAATCTAGAAGAGAATTAACAGGAGGAATACTTTCATAACTGGTATTGCTCGAGTTCGAACCTTCCGAAGCCGAGCAGAAAGGAAGACAATTGGTATCGTCATCATTTATGTCCATTATAATTTCGTATGTAGTGTTAAATAATTTATATTTATAAAATTTACAAAAATAAATAATGTATATAAAAATAAAGATTACAATAAACAACTAATTAATTAATTCTACTACCCGCCAGCTATAAATGTATAGTAACAAGTTTTGAACAGAAATAAATAATAGCACATACAGTTATTACATACATAACATACATAAATACAGTTATTACACAAATATTGCACAGGATACTACACTATTTCACAGTAATTTAAAAGTACAACACAAAGAAAAGTACAACTCGGCTGTATAACACAATGATCTTTGCCTATTATTCGTATTATATATACCATGTAGTGGCTGTCACAGAACACTATACTCGTAATGATTATTAGCGGTAATCTGTGGTGGGTTTTATCTGTGACGTGCGAACATTATTTAATATGGCTGCACGACTAAGTTCAATAGTAAACAAACCACAAATCCACAATACATTCATAATGAAGAATAAGAAAAGTGAAAACAATATAAGAATAGCTATGAAGATAGTTAATTGATATAATACGTGTAATATAAAGTGAAATGAAGATAATACATTGCAAGCGATTAAATAGACGTTAAGATAGCCGGTGTACAGTAATAAGTAAATAATAATGGAAGAAACAACACAAAAATAAAAAAACAGAATTTTGTTAATAACACCTACTTATTGGGATAGAATCATTTCTTTACACGCTTATTACGGGAAGTGTGTTTATCGTCGCTGGACTTAACCTCTACAGCAGCAGATGGTTGAGCTGGAGAATTGGAACCAGGTGGGCGAAGAATAGCATCAAGCTCCGCCAGGCATTCCACTTGGTGTAGCGAGCCATCTGAGGCCTGTACATGGATCGTACCATCCCTGGTCCAGCATTTACTGATGCCGTAACGCCGTCTTGCCTCTAAAAACACCGAGTGCCGGCTCTTGGTGAGGAACTCGGACATTGTAATACCAGATCCTTTGAGTTTGGATTTCGCATACCAGACCTTGTTACGCCAAATACCATCCTGAAACTTAACTACCACAGGACGAGGCTTCTCCGACAAACGCCCGAGACGATGAGAGCGACTGATTGCCTCTTTAGAAAAACCTGGGAGTTTTAGCTTCTCGGAGACCACCGCCGCTATAGTGTCGACATCCTCCGTTTTATCTTCCGCAACACCATGAAAGAGAATGATCTTTCTTCGTCTGCGCATTTCGAATTTGTCCAGCTCTAGAGTCAGAAACTCGAACTGTTTCTGTATTGTCTCTAAGGCTGACGCGATAAACTTCCTGAACGCGGTGAATTCTGCAGCTAACGAAGATGTTGAACATGGTGCGGTATGAGGTTTTTGGAGTTCCTTTTGAAACTCGTTCATGCGCGAATTGAACATTTCGGACATCGTGTCCAGTGATACCTTTAGAGACTCCATATGTAGTGACAGTGAAGTGCAGTGAAGATGCGTGATGATGAAGAAACTTTATATAGGAGAATAAGCTGGGTGGTATGTAGAATTCACATATAAATTTTAATCATTGATATTGTTGTTCAAATATTTTAAAACAATTTATTAATACACTGATTAAAAAACAGCTGTTACGTTTTTCCGCCTACCCGCGTTAAAAAGTTATACACCTAGGTGTAAATTCCTTTTGTCATTCTTTTGACGAGTGAGAATTATTTGACGGTAATATATAAAATATCACGTTATACCCATGTAGACGAATGTACATTAAGACGATTACCTTACAATCATTATAACGTATAGGTAATGAAATCGATTCTCCGATTCGATAATTATGTAACAAGAATTCAATTTGTCTTCCGTCACGTCGCTTGTCAGCAATTTTGTCATTTGTTATATTATCATATTTTTGGTGACAACTATTTGTATATATCTTTTGTTGAATTGTTGAAGTTTCTCTACTCTCTGCTAAAATTGTAACACGATCGCAATTCGTTCGAATCGTATTAATAACTTACTGCACCAACTCAGTATTTATTTGATTTTAACGATTTAAAGGTCGTATGTAGTTACATAAATATTGAACTCTGGCTCACATAACAAAATAAGTAGGCGTAATATGTCATTCCAAAGTGTTCGCAACTACGGGCCCGATCGGTAACAGGATGACCTCTACTGATAAAATTTCTTAGACGCTTCTCTGCTTCGGCGGGTTAAGCTAAAGTCGCGGTTGTTATCGTAGATAGCAGTCCTCAAGCCACGTACAATGTCGTACAAAGCATTCTCGCCGCGTCGATACTTTTCCGCCATCGCTTCAGTTCACTGTACAATCGCGTCCGCGTTTAACGTGTTCTCATTATAATAAACATCAGTAATTAAAATTCCATGAAAACAGTAACATTTTTCATTTGAATTATCTTGTGTATGGTGTGAATCGTACAAGCTACGTCAGAAAGCTTCGTTTGGCATAAAACCTTCCGACACTTAGAATGGCCACTAACCCCTCTACCAATTCGCACTGAAGCAGCGTGTTGAAGTATGCTCTAATCCTTCTTAATAAGTGGGGAGCGACCTCTAGTGGACGATTAATGGGTTGAAGATTTGACTAAACTTTTATTTATATTTTTACATTAAACGATATCGTTTACAGATAAAGAAATGATTTTTAAAATACATCATATGACAATGATTGATGAACTCTGAAATAAAAAGACAGTTAAATCCATTTAATATGGAAGATGGATTTTGGATGTTCAGTCATTTATCACAACCCAGCGTCATTTTAAACAAAAATTCGTACTTATGATATTTTGAACCGGAAAACTGAAAAGTCATAGTTCGATTACATTTCCGAACTCATAAATGTTCCCACTCCCGTGGTAGTTATGATGGCGATAATGTCAACTTATTACGATGTTGGTGAAGGAATTAGGCCCAATACTAATCAGCGAAATGTAAAACATGAAAAAAATCGTAACGTTCTGGAAAGTAAAAAAAAATATTCGGGTTTCTGCAATAATATCACTGAATAGAAAGAGGTTCTCAATTCGTGTGTATTTTTTATGTGTGTAGGGCAATAACTTTTTACTGGGTGGGATTTGAATGATTAATTCCTTATTCGAAGGCTGGTCCTTGACATGTGGTCCCATACTAGTTTCAGCGGCCCGTTTCAGCGACATCTGTAGAGCGATTTGTTAGTTATGTTATGTAAAACGCATTTACTTGATGTATCATTTTGGGCAAGGCGGTTTTTTGTCCATTGAAAAAAGCGATTGTATATAACATCACGCCTGCATAATGGAAGGAACCACTAATAAAAAAGTAAAACCCCCTTAAAAAAGGATAAAATTACTTAATAAGGATACTATTTAGGAAGTAGGTGCCTTTGGTTCGATTAAAGAAACTGGCGCCGACCTCCTAAACAGTATCCTTCATCAAATTATTTTATTCCTTTTGAAGGCCGTTTTACTTTTTTATTAAAAGATTTTTATAATAACCGTGTGTCATTCAACCAGCGACTTACCATCATCCTTTGATGTTACAAAAGCCAAAGGTACCATTGAACGTCAGAAAACCTATATGGTCGTTTGACAGCTGAAAATAAGTGCCACCTTATACTGAACTGAAATATATTTTTTTTAACTATTTTAATCTAAAAAATCACTTACCTATATTATTATTTCTAATATTTTGTAATCGTTCTAATGTTAGAGTAATTTGAAAACAATTGACATTCATAACTTTTAGAATAACTTTGGTAAAAGTTTTACAAAAAATAAAGCCAAAAAATATTTGTTCGCAATGGTAAAGTAAAAGATTGCTTGTGTTGTTTAATAACACAATAAGTGAATTACTTTGAAAGTATATATTTGTTTTAAAAGCTCGCTACTCAAATAGGCACTCGAGTACAAATCAGCCAGCCCGATGAGATTTGCGTAGCTGATTTACTAGAGATTGCGACTAACTGCATTTGAGTCGGAATGACGCTCGCCTGACCGCTCCACTTGGATTTATGTTTATTTTCAGCTTCTAAAAACATACTTTTTAGCGTTCCGCACAACAGATAACAACGGAACCACTCTAGGATGGTTCGTGTATCTATCTGCCTTCAATTTTCTCTGAATATCTTGGACAGAAAGGGGAAATTGGTGATCCATTTACCACAATTAAAGTGACATAAAGAAAACTCACTTTATAGTCTAATTTTAAGGGACCGGTTCATATTGAAAGTAATATTAACATTTGTTACGGGCATACCAAATTCAGGAGCTACTTATACGACGTAATTTTTGTTTATAATTTTAATATCGAATATTTTTTTCATGTAGAAAATGTATAACAGAAAATATTCGGTTGTAAGTTCGTTCTATTTACTTGATATTTTTGGTTTCTTTATTATATACCTACCTACATAACGGATGTTATAATAGAATCATCATATATATAATAGAATCATCTATCAAGAAATTTGAAACATTAGGCAATGCTACAGTATTAGCTATGGCTTCCTATAGATCATCAACATAAGAGTAATAAAATAGGAATAATATTACTAAAATTATTTTAATATATTTTAACTTCTTAAGTGAGCTGTAAATTCTTAAGACGGATTATATTGACTTTGACTTTGACATAAATACTGCAGTAATACTTTGTATGTTTGTATGAACACTGGTGGTTCTATCTAGACTATATGGCGCCCGTTCGCAAACAATACACTGGCGCCCCCTAGCAGACTAGCGGTCAATATGGAACTGATATAATGTTGAAACACAAGTTATTAGATATTGTTTACAGACACGCAGGTGTCAATAGTGTTTTATAGACCACTGGAAAATCCACGGAATGACATGAATAGCAGCTGAAAGAAACTTTATTTAGAAATAAACAGTTCCTGTGTACTAAATTTAGTACAATAATCTGATTTAAATTTTCTGCCTTTAACACACATTTTCTGCCTTCAAAGGTTACACATTTAGCTATTTACGACATGTCTACTATGTAGTTTTTTCCGTGCAAGTAACACCCCTAAAACCCATCCAATCATCAAATGGCCGACAATAAATGTTCGTCGTGTAAGCAACGAACTTGGCGTCGTGAAAATCGGCATCTATTCGTATTATAGTAAACATAAAGTAATAGGATTTATATCTCCGCGCGTTTCCCTTAGGATTTGTCTCGATTACGGTTTATAAAACGACGCTGAGATTTTTGATGTTCCACTTTGGTGCGTACGCGAATACATACAAGATGACGCGTTCCCGCATTTTCCCGAAATTGCCGAAGGGTCGGTTTGAGTGCCAACCCGCGCCTGATATCTCCGATCGAGACTCAGGGTCTGTACTTTATAACCAAATATTAAATTTGGAATCAAAATAAATAATATGGGATGTAAGCCTCGCTCTAAAAGGAATATGTTAGGAATATTCAAGTTGTAAGTAGAGTTCAACGAAAGTTGAATCAACTTTTAGTTTTAAACCAATTAAGCGGGCATTCCACCAACCTAATAAGTATATTACTATAAGACATTTAATACGAGTATTGTGTTGAGTAAAAATTAAAATATTAATACTTTCTACTAGGTGAGTAGTAGGACGCAAGGAATGAATTAATTAATTTTACCGTTTATTACCAACGAAGCTGACGCTAATACTGAATGTTCTATTTTTCATAACATACTTAGATACTTCTGCTTGTGTTGCTAATGTCCATGGGCCACGATGACCACTTATCATCAAGTTTGCTCGTTTGTCTGTCTACACTAATACTATAAAGAGGAAAACTTTTTTGTATGTTTGTTTGTTTGATTGTAATGCCTGGCCTCAAAAACTACTGGACCAATATTAAAAACTGTTTCACCATTCTAAAGCTACATTATCCACGAGTAACGTAGGCTATATCTTATTTTGAAAGAAAAATACGGTTCCGTAAGGTATTTGGGTTTTTCGGACACAAGGTGTAAAAAATCAACCAAAAAAGTTACTTATTTTACGTACGCTGCCTAAACTATAGAAGATAGAACCATAAAATGTTCTAACTATTTGTAGATCTTATAAATATCTACAAAAAAGTCCGCCACACACTATACCCATCTATGTCGAGTGAGGCACAACAACCATTTTTTTATAATTTATATGGCAAAACAACGTTTGCTGGCTCACCTAGTCAATTATATAAAAACATAACCGGCTTTATTACGTTCAGCCGGCCATAGATGGTTCTTATTCATAAGTTCTATAACACCCATAAGTTCTACAAATAAATATGTCTAATTAACAAATTGCCTTTGTAACCAAACGTTTGACTATCGAAATGTCTATACAGCAGAACGTCTAATGAGCAAACAATATAATATTTGTAGTGTAGTAACTTGTTACAACGTAGTCAGTGTAACAAATATGGGGATTGCCAAGTAAGCCTCCTGGTGGCTTCACACACCTGCGACCACATACTGCTATGAGTTTCAATATTTGGTAGTAGATACATTTAATATTATTAATGTCAAAGTTTCGATGAAAGAAGCGTTCATCGTCCGCCGACTTGCCCCAATCCTAAGCGATCGACAGAAGTAAGCAATGACGGGCGCGGTCAGTACCTGGATGGGAGACCGTTAGTGGCCAAAATTTCTTGGGCGTTTCCGTGCTTCGAAGGGCACGTTAAGTCGTCGGTCCCGGTTGTTATAGTACCTAAAGTCAGTCTTCAAACCATGTCGGAGATCGTCGTGCGGCATAAAAACCTTATTTGCACAAACATCGGTCCGGTAATATTATAGTCCAGAATAGCATATAGATTTCCTTTTTTTTCGGAAAAACAGTCTTTTTAGTTGCAAACGAATAGATTCATGGCACGAGTATCAAAGTCGGGACACACGTTCAATAATTATAGTTAAACATGATTTCCGTTCTATTCTGCTTCTACAGCGAAGGCGTTCTTTCCACGGGGGAAACCCTCAACATATAAACATTTATGAATTTTTTTTTGCAAAAGCATACTTCTAAAATCTAAATACCATTATGAAATATGTTTCTGTCATTTCAAATCTAAATTCAAAATCATTTACTCGTGTAGGTATTTTCTTAATACACCTTTGCACTTAATTTTTTGACTTACTATCCTTTATAGATTAGCTATCACTCACAGCTACCAACTATCTTAGATTAAGAAATTCTAAAAAATTCCTTAAGGAAATAAGGATAAATACGGAATAAATTAAAAATAAACATTTTCTTTAATACCTTTCCTGTAAGAAATCAAAAATAAAGATATAATTTATTTCCCAAGCAAAAGCTGACAACGTTAGCTGGCAACAGATGCAATAATTTGAAGAAAAGGTCTTAGATCGTATTTCAATTCAAAAATCTACATGTTTTTTTAATTTAAATATATTAATTATAGAAATTCTAGCGGATTCCACAAATGTTATCCTTGAAACATAAAAAATAATCTATTGGATCGAAACGTGAATCTAAACCATTACACATATGCACCAATAATTACATCAAAATCTGTCAAACTGTTTAAAAGGAGTTCAATGTCAACACACGAACAGAAGAAGCATATTAAATTAATGCGAGTAGGTACATACCTACTACGGAGCTGACGTCAGTATAGCTATCTTAACAAACGCCCGTGTAGTGTATCCATCAGTATAAAAAGTCCCCTGTGGTGAGCGAAATGGCGGAGATCAATAGTATGGTAGTACATTAAACTTCGTGAACTTACCCCTACGGACTAAATGGCTCTGGAAGAATACACGTAGAAAAATACGAAAATTTATTAGTACTACTTACTAATAGATCAAGCGCTCGTAGCCCTTGAATCGATCGAATTAAACAACTGCAGACAGAGTTGTTACGTATATGAGTGACTGCTAGTGGCAAAGATGACTTGTGCGGTTTCGTTCTTGGGAGAGCACGTTACGTCGACAGTTGTTATCGTAGATATCAGTCGTTAAGCCATGTCTGAGGCCTTTGGACGGCATAAGAGACATCCGAAACATGGGTTGATCACTAATTCCTCCACAAATCCACATTGGAACAGCGTGGTGGAGTATGCTCCAGGCCCTAAATAATGAGGAGAGACCCGTGCCCTGTAGCGGACCATCAATGGATTGTCGCCAATTCATAAGTAAGTTTACTCCGGTTCGAATCATACTCATAATCGTTATATTATATAAATCGTACAACAAAACATTGTTAATCATTTTTGATTTGCAATAAGTGACAATTCTTTAATGCAATAAGCACAAAAGTACGAAAAATCTGTTAACAAATGTAACATGATTAACTTATATTTTATCTAAACTTCCACAAAAACTTTAATTTATTTTTCCGCGAAATCAAAGTTACCGAAACACAAAAAGTCCGAGTAAAGTAAACTGCAACTTTGATAAGTTAAACATAATCAATCCAGTGTTTTTTGCGTGATACCAGTGTTGGGAACCTAAGAAATTTTTAGTCTGTGGCCTATACAGTTACTATGCATGAGACAAAATATAATTATGCAACGAAAATGGCTGTACTGTGCGCTGCAACAAAACTGTTGATTATGAAAGAAGTTTTCCATCAACCGATATAAATATGTGAAAAATTACTCAATTAGAAAACATTAAAGATCTTAGCATAGATTTAACCTTGTTACAATTTTAATAGTAGTATGGACTGCAATTCGCTCAATGCTTCAAGTTCATCTTCCCTTGCGACACCAATCTTTGCATAGGATTACCTTCAGAAAATATAAAAATAAACTTACGACCGTTTTTTAATAATTTTATATCCATATTGCTATTTGCTATAGGGAATTAATTTGAGCATAATGGACGAATAAAATAATGAAAAAGAACGTAAGTGAGCTACGAGTATACTCCTAAATTCGAACGTTTTCAAATATTTTACTACCTACCGACAGAAAGTTATGCAATGTTGGTTTCAAAATACTAAATGGTTTAATGGTTTTCGTACTATACTCATAATATAAAAGAACAGACGAATTACCAGTACAATTCACGTTAGATTCTTAAAGAAATTTTACAGGACACAATCAAACTACATATTAGTTTACATCACCCTTAGTGATATGTATTCTTCCATATTGACCTTTTGAATTACAGTATCAAAAGTATACTATGATAAAAGTACTTACCACAATATCTAAATTTCAAGAAAATAATTCAAACTTGGATACGTTTTTTGACAATAAACGGGGAGAAACAAAGAGAAGCCGGTCTTTGTTTAAAATTAACAGAAATGTTTTTACATTTTGTTTGTTCACTAATTAGGATTAGAATAAAACTCTGCATAAAATGTTGCTCATTTACTTATAAACATTATTTATACACTTGTGCGTTTTATCCTTAAATAAACCAGTGTCGCCACAACAGTAGGCGAGCACGTTCTTTGTGAAGGAAAATACAACATAATTTTCCAACCGGCATGAGTGCGTTCCCTTCACACTTCGTTAAGTAAGCTCCATTGGATCAAAGGGCTATATCTCTCCCTTTAGATTGGCTCTCTTCGAATTCGTATAATTATTCCTACACTGCGTTCAAATGGGATATTGAATTCTCTAAAAATACGATTGAGTTCTTCGATCGAAACTGATCCCCTAATGATGTAATTAATGGATTTTTAAAGGTTAAATGGCTTCGATTTGGGTTTCGAAGAGGGTTTAATACATTTCCATTTAATACATTTCCGATTATCATTTAAGTAAAGTTTAAATGACAAAGTTAAAATAACAAAGATAGATCGACATCATAATAAATCATGTAAACCTAAAAAACCAAGTATATTTTTTTGTAAACTTTTTTGTTCAGTGTTCCGTTATAAATGATTTTCAACTTCATGTCGACATGTGTATCCGAGAAGTGACATCGTAATATATAAAATGAACAAATGTTAATATCAACCGAGTGGAATGCGCACCCACATCACACCCACTGTCAGAAGTAACAAAAGTGTATCTTCGTATTAATAAATTCTAAACTGGACTTTGTTACCCCTGATTTATGATATTTATCCATGTAATTTATTCCAGTTTATAAACTTCCTATATTTTTATAGAAATGTTTACCTTACATATAGTATGTATGTATGTCTACCGGATTCGTTAAAAGTAAGTATTATTTTTTGTCATATATTTGTTTGAAATTTATTACATGTAAATATTTAATTAAATTTTTTTCCTTCGACTTCCTTGCCCTTAGATAATACATAATATAGGAAAGTTATAAAAAATTTTGACGTCTTTAAATTCCTTTAAGGAGTCAAACGGTCATGTAATTCCTTTCTCCTCTCTCGTATATCTACGCATATGCTCTTTATAGCGCAAAAATCAAAGCATTATTTCAATGCCAATTGATAAAGGACATTAAGACTTGGATAGTAAAGAACACTGAATTCGTTTCATTTAACCCGCTACTAGAAACATGTCTTCTCATAACTGAGGATGTTTTCATAAACTTAAATTTGCTGAGACTACATTCGTTCACTATTTTCCGTTTTATAAACAGTCGATAATTCGAAGAAAAAGTATACGTTGCTCTTTTAGGATTTATTTTAAGTAACAACTCATTATAACAGCTCAACAATGGAATAAAAAGTTTCTGTGTTTTAATCAACTAATATTACAGCTCAGTTTCTCAAATTATCTCAGAATAATAATTAATCATTGATAAACCTTCCTTGGTAAAACTAAGTTTAATTTGTCTTCAACGGTTCAAACTATTAACAAGTTTAATTGTATCAATTGGCGTGGCTTCAACAACTTGAAGTCAATTAGTTTGATTTGTAATATCTTTATCTACTACTATTATAAAGAGGAAGGTCTTTTTCGCATGACTGATTGATGAACGCCGAATCGAATCTATTGGTACTAAAATTACAACATTTTGAAAGAGATTTTTAGTCTATTCAAGAAATAAGAAAGATTTTTATACCTTCTAAAACTGTAAAGTAGTTAGTATGAAAGAAATCTTTTGACTTGAAATTTAGAACTTAAACTGTCTAATAAAAATAAACACGTGTGAGTTTCGAAGAAGGGTGTAAAATACAAGGTGAAATACTGTATCGGATTTTGACTTGAAATTTAATATTTGAAATTTTTAGTATCAGCATTTAGCATAATTTATTACTTAGATATGAAATACGGCTTGTGGTGAACGAATGCAAACAAATATCTTTTGTTATGAAATTTTAGAATCGTAACAAAAATACGTGTTTCTGCGTTTATCAACATTCATCCTTAAGGGACCACCCACTACAACCTTATGCGACTTCACTGACTTTTGAAGTAGTGATACAAACGCCAAAAGGTCTCAATATAGTGAAAACTGTCGCCGGTTGTACATTAGCGATGCAGATGAGCATAATAAACCATTATACCAGCGTAATTACTAAGGTATATTTCTTTTTACACATTATAAGTTTATACATAATAGAAAAAATATTCATACTAGCGATACACTAAAACCCTTAACTAAAGACCTAAAGACTTAGGTTCATCTCAAATTATCCCTCATTGAACAAAAGTTAATTATCGTTTTCTTCAGGAAACACTTCACGCGAAAATATTATCACCGGAAAGTTCTCCATAGCATACTTCTGCGTGCGTCTAGGCCTTAATCTATCAGAGGGGCTAGAGAGCGAGCCGTGCCGCGGTCGCCGCGCCGGGACAGTGGAGCGATAATAGCACAAAGTCCTAC
>DWJN01002379.1:0-15396 GCA_018248895.1 Carystus phorcus | reverse complement strand
GTAGATGCAAAATATTTGACGTTTCATAAGTGTATTTATAAATACCTACATGAAATAAATGATTTGAGTTTGAGTTTAGAGTTTATACCGCAATTAATTATCATTTTATCATGTATACCGCGATAAATTCTAGGCGTCTCATACTGACACGATACGCGTGATACAGCTTTGAATGAAATAATAATTAAAAATTGATCTTTACGTACACAAAGTAAATTGAAACGTAAGCGACGCAAGGCGAGTCGTTAGATGACAATAAAATTAAACAAGGTGCTAAACTTTTAGAAAACACATAATTATTTACAAATAATCCGACATGTACCTACCTAATGTTCAAGTTCAAGTTTTTTATTCCTTCATAATAGAAACGTCGGTAGAGACTAGAGCACATTATTCATCATATTTTAGTATTAACCTTAATTCAAATAAATAACTTAAAATTATCTGATATTATGATATTTACAAAAGTACTTGAATTAAATCATGTTTCGCTGCTTTTACCGTTGCCATGAAACAACATTATTATATATGCTTCGCCAATTTCTAGATAATCAATTAAAGTCCTTGAATTTATGCTCGTTTAATTTCTGCTGCCTACGTAGTCCATATTCAGTTCATGTGTACCTGACAGCTGGCAATTATCGCATGAACTTAGACATCTATTTATAAAGGAAGATTTTGGCCTTGTAAGGTTCGCTTCTAATTTGCTGAGATTCATGGATAGCATACCGATTTCACATATTTTGATTCTAATGTTAAAAGTAATCTTTAAACCATGGGTCGTGGTTGCTATTGTAGATAGCAGTGGTTAAACCAATCGAGAGGCTTCGACACTTCGTTTGCTATCCTATCCAATAGTAAGCAGGGGTTTAATCTCGGATGGTGTAGTGCACTAACTTATAAGATGCCTTTTCACTGGTGTTTTGAAGATCCCACTTTATAATCCAACGGCGTATTTAATTGAAGTCGGTTTGTCTATGGACAAAGCTTTTACCGCAAATGCCTTCGACCACTCTCTCAGCCTCGGATACCTTAAGCAATAAGCTATATTCGTTTACGAACCAGTGATATCTTAAATGTATTGTAATCACTTCAACCTATCGATTGGTACCTACAATGCTTCAACAGTAACCGTCAAATTTTTTTTTAGTTGTCGGTGGATGTGATTCCATGATCTTACATGTTTGCCTCAATTTATAGTGATATCCTAACATATAAAAATGAATGTTTGTCTGTTTGCGCTTTATAGACTCTGAAATTGTACGAGATAGAGCATTGTCGTGTTCAGTAACATTGTTATGGATTGTCTGAAGAATTTTCATGATCAAGAATCAATAGGTTTATATTTAGTTAATGCGCTTTTATCGCCAAATACTACATCACCGAATACAATAAATTGTCTATTAATTTATAAATACCTATTAAAAATTTGCTGGGGTCGATATGTGCGGCTTGAATATACATATTTTCTCGGCCAGCAAGGCGTCGATGCCGCCTGTGATATCACGGTTGTTCAGCTTCAATGTCGGTTCTATATTCGATGTTAAATGTTTATCTTGAGATATCATCGTTATCTCTTATTATACAATGAAATTATGCAGCTTGTGAATACTTATATTACTTACCTATATACATATGTTACAACAATTGTAAATAATTATATATATCGTGTTCAGTATGTTCGTGGTACATAATAAGTATTACAATATTGTGAAAAAAGAAAATCCATAGGTCATATTTCGTTGGGCTCTAGCGAGTAAAATATTTTAATTTAAGTAAATTATTGTAGTGATAAGTAGCTTTGTGATTAGAAATGAATTTTAAAACCACTGTCAAGCTATATTTTTTCGAAAACAATAAATGAGATAATAAAATTATATAGATATCTACCTGTATGATTTCAATGATTTCCCTAGTTCCAATCTGTATGTATGTATTTGTATTAAAGACGGTGTGTTTAGTATTTTCCACTCTCGAACCGTGACCATATTAATAATAGTCAACAATTAGAAATATTGTATTATAATAACTTGTATAAAAATATCTAAATATATGACAATAATTACTGATAGTTTTCTATTCTGCGTGGGCGAGTATATGTTAAATCATGTTTATTTAAAATTGTTAAATTGTTACTAACATACTAACATGCAATCTATGGATTCCTATTTGAATTAAGATTATATTATTATTATTAATTGGACGCTCAAGGCGATATACTTTAGGTCCTAATTTAATTTGCGAAAATTAAAGTAACTAACGACAGTGATCATTTTAAGATTTTACTTCAACTAATACGTATTTTAACTAAACTGGCGTTTTAAATTTGTAAGTAAGTGGGTAAGCGAATAAATACTGATGTGGGAGACCAGTGCGAAGCGAATAATTACTGACATAGTATGCTACGAAGGAAGTTAAAAGCCAATGCAATGACAAAGCGATCTGACACTAATTCAATGCGATGCGTTGCGAGTGTTGTGACGCGGCCGCTTGTCCAACGTGGACGATATCATCCGCACCGCCTTCCTTATCGTTAAATTGGGTCATTTGTCATGGACAAACGAATATTTATACCTTACATATATTATGTATGAAATAACAAATAAAGTGAAGTGACTATTTAATACGGCATATTTGTTTTGGATTTCACAATTTATACCTATTTATGTATTACACTAAACATGTGCATATTCAAACAATCGGCGACGATACCTGTTCGCACTAAAATATACTCATGTAGCCGACTGATCGCATTCGTAGTGCTCACGTAGCCCCCTATGATAGATGTCAACTGGTTTGGTTTTCTGCCGGCACCAAACTGCACGTCACTAAGGGCGTTTTAGTGTCATGCGGATTTGCTCACGCACGCGGGATTGGTCCGCATGCGTAGCACCCGCAAAGAATAATTTCATATGTGTATGTATTATAAAGCGTGATAAACGCACGCGGGACGCGTGATCCGCAGTGTGAAATTTCACGCATGCGGGCCGAACCCGCATGCGTGAGCAAATCCGCATGACACTAAAAACGCCCTATATAGGTATAAAACTGTATATTTCCTGAAGTGAAGCAAGAGAAGTATTTTTTAAATTTTTAATTAGTTTTTATGTTTAATAACATGTCTATGAAAGAAGTGAGTGCGGAGCTGACGAAGGACAGAAATGAATAGAAGAAGAAGACATACTGCGCCAACCACAAATAATGAGATAAGGACAGAGAGATGATGATAATTAGTTTTCATGTTCATGTAAGTAATCGACAACAATTTTTGTTATTATGAATACCCTTGTTTTCACTAGAATTCAAATGCTAATAAAAATCCACGCTAACCGTTGACATCTAGCAAAAACACAATCTGCAGAGTGATTTATATTCAAAAATATTTGAATAATATATATCTATGCATCGTTCTAAACAAAACATTTCCATTTTCGTTATTACATTCGAAAATTCTATTAAAATTCATGAATCTAAATCAGGAATGAATTAATCAAATGTGAATGAATCGTGAAATGCTGATCGTGAAATATTTGCTAAACAAATTGTAATTGAAGTGATGGTATGGCGTATCTGAGTGGGAAAATAATGAAGGTAATTATTATAGCATAAAATTTTCCCATTATTATCTAGAGAAAATTTATTTCTTTTTCTTTAAATGAAAATTAAGCTTCATTGATTCACCAATGATAGATGATAGACCAATGTCATATAGTCTAGTTCTATGTAGGTATATTAGTCTAACGCTGCTTTTCATCACATAATAAAAGGTTTATTTATTTCAATAGCACTAATTCATCACCGCGCGATATTTTTGCTGTGCGACGTGAATATTTATTCATGAGTACATTTACTGGACAAGTTTCGTTAATGCATGCTGACATCTATATTTTTAAACTGTTTTATTATGCACTGCATCAATCAATGCGCCATAGTAAAGAGGAACTAAAGAGTTCAATTTTAAATGGTTTTATTAATATTAAAATATTTTATAAATAAATGTTGTATAATTGTAAACTTTCTCCACCACACCGGAGCAGTATAGTGGAGTATGCTCTAGACCTCCTAATGTATGTGATGAAGAATGATCCATGGCCTGTAGTGGGCCATTAATGCGTTGGAGACATACTTTAACATACTTATAATATCACGTTTAGTTTATCAGCATATATTTTATTGTGAAAGAGGTAGAATTGCATATTTTGGAAGGAATTGTAGATTGCTAATTAGACAAAATATACGATGCCATTACAAGTTAAACAACTACAGTATTACTAGCTACAATACACCAATATAACACGGATGATTTTATAAATCCAATCCATAACAAATTATACATAAATAACGGTTTCAGTTCATATTTTTATTTATAATATTTTTGTTTTTATAAAATTTACTGTTTCTAACTTTGTTTGAAACTCAACGTCAAACTTTGTCATGTCTAACTTATCTAACTAACTAGTGTTGAACAAATACTAAACTGAATTAATATATTCAAAAGTATCCAACATTAATTTATACTTTTCAATTCAGACTTGAAGTTTCAATACGAATGTTCTTAAAACTTCAGGATGCAAGTTTGAAACACGAATGTGGCATACATCAACACGAAGGTGACTGAGTGGGTGTTATTCTACGAGTCATTCGAAATTAAAAAGGATATTTTGTATTTTTATACACAGTTATATATAAATATAATAAGGGTTTGCTATTTTTTTTGTAGCCCCTTTTAAATTAAAACTACATTGCCACTGAACATCATATGTGTTTTTCAAATATTTACTCAAGAAATAAGTATTCCATCTAAGTACTTAAGTTAATAATTGCGTGCAAAATTATTTTATTCCTTTAAGCAGAAATTTTTAATAAATTTTAATAAACGGCTGATCCTGTACTTTATTTTATTTATTTATAACTCTTTATTCCTTATCACTAACAAGCGATTTCATCCAGACAACGCAATATGATAATTATGTCTAAAATAATATACGGTAGGGTTTGCACATTACAAATATTGAAATAACAACATTCATTATGATAATAAACGTTTCTTTAAGAAATTTCGAAAATGTTAAAGTGATGGAAATCTCTTTTAAAATTCAAACAAAGTTGTTAATATTCTTGTCGCAGTTATCAGTAGTCCATAGAATAGATGTATTAAACGAACCATGGACAATGTAAAAATATTTACATAGAATATAGCACCAAATATCACGTACTACAAAACTGAAACAAATTGTACAAAAAAGGAAGAAACATGGAACAAAAATAAACGACCCACCGTAACAATAGATATGACTACACTGTGGCACAATCAGGAATAATAAAACTTTTGTGCCGCGGTAAGCTGTCCATTTTGATTTTATAAAAACGCATGGATCACGCCGAGACTAAAAATCAGAAGCTTCTATATATTTCGGTGGAAAAACTAACAATAATACCAATAAACTATATTAGAATTTATTAAAATACATATAACAATAAGAAAGACGTAATGAAAGTTACCATCTTTGTTAACGTAAATCGATTATTTTGTTTTAATGAAATATAACAAAATCAAACTAACTCAACAACTCCCAAATAAAGTAATTAAATAACAATCGACATAAAAGCGAAAGAAATGTTTAAATTAAATTTATAAAGATTGCTTATTATTACTTGCATTATTAAGAATTTTAGTCAAACCAAGCCATTATCTAAATTGATCCTTCGCAAAACAGGCTTTAGGAGCTAAAAGGCAAACTAACGATATATCGCCTAAAAACTCTAATCAGTCAAGTCTGCTATCTGACCCAATTTCACCTCCATCAGGAATGACCGATGTTCACTTATTACGCGTCTACATCATAAAATAAAGATGTAACAGAAGTTCCTCTTATAAGACATCAAACAGTGTTTTGTTTCTTTATTGCTGACAATTCGTATTGTCTTTTCTTCTTTTTACTACTACTACTTTTTTTCTTCTCTACCTTCTTTTCTTAACTGATAACCTATCAGTTAAGTCTTTTATCTTGCTGATGTTCATAGGTAGCTGTGTCCACTTACCATAATTTTATATCCACATTTTTATTAAATTTTTGATTATTATGTTAACTTATTAATCTGAATGTAATAATTTCAGTGTTATATCCCAATATATTATTCGAAAATTCTGCGTTAGATGAACATGTAATAAGTGAACAGGAAGCAAACCATAATAAAATTTTAAACAAAATATTGTCTATATTAAATAGCCAAATATCAAAGGTTTATTGGTTTGGCTTCACAATGCTTTGACAGCCTTAGATTGTACAAAATATAACAATCTTTACTCACTAAATGGCCCACTCATAATGGTTAAAATCTTTTTTTGGGTAAATGTTATCGTCGAGTTCATTGTTCATATTAATTTTCACTGTATGAAGGCAGAATAGCTTCGGTCGCATTGTGTCTGATACATAATGGTGTTATTTTAGTGTAATTTTAATGGGTAGTAAGGTAGGATTTTTGAAAGAGAAAGAAAAAGGAAACATAAACATATCATTTAAGATATTCTGTTCTGAACAGTATTTTGTTCGATCGCTAATGGACGCTCTGTAATAAATCTGTTCTGCGTGGTCACTTCACTCATCTCGATTATTATCCTTAGGTATCTTATGGGGAACTAGTCTGTTAGAACTTCTTACAGATTTTTTTCCCTGCCTTGTTCTAAGTATCAGCGGCCGTGTTGCGTCCCTTTTTAACGTTTGACTAAATAAACATAAAAAAATATTATTTTCTTTTTTCTCTTTCAATTTTCAGATGAAAATAAATTCATGCTTAACGCCAGTTAATAAGAACAACAAAATCACAAATTGAGATAATCAGTACCTCTAAAAATACCAACTTTTGATGTAGGTATGCAATTAAATAAGGTTCCATTCCAGAAGTCTTAAGATAAGCCTATCTTATGGGATACCAAAGCTAGCATTTTACTATTAGGGTTTCGTATTTTCTCCGTCGATTGTGATGTTAAATTATGACATTTGTTTCCTTGATTCTCCAAACTTTATTTATTGCATCCTTTTCTTTTGATAAATTGGCCCATCAGATTGTGCGACGTATCGGGAGTATCCTTATCCTCTGAGCGACCATCATTACGTTGATAGATGCTATCGTCCGCGCTGTCCGACTTTGAGACGGCGCTTTTGTTCTTGATCCTCAAGCATTAATCTCAGGTATGAGGCAATTTGATGCTTGACTTGCATTATATAGTAATGTGATTCACTCTAGTATCTCAGAGATGGGCTTATTGGAGAAAAATATTTTCTTCGCTGTATTGTTTCTCCTTTTTTCAAGGAAATCACATTTGATAGTCCATCTTATCTACAGATATAGTTTACTATTGAAATATTCTAGGCTTAAATAACTTTCTGTAAATCTGTATTAAAACGAATTACATATATTAGATACATTTTTTGACACTTCTACTGAATCAAAAGAGGAATTGACTTAAAAAAATCAACAAAGAAGTAACGTTTAGTATTTAATAATATAGGGTAGGAAAGCATCTGCCTTATTACGAGCTTTAATTCAAAATTATCACATATAAGAAAGAAAATGAAATACAAAGTGACTGAGAATATACCCCTTAAACGTACTCCGCTCGCGATCATTTTCTAGATGCAAATCTAATTATAAGTTTCGCGACAGGTTAAATTGCCTTTCGTTGTGCCTGTAATAGATTCTACATATTTGTCAACTTCGAAAATTTGATAAGTGACATTGTTTAGGTTTTCAAATAAATTTACATTTACTTTAAAAACGATATTTATTTCGAAGTCATTAAATGATTTACAGTTTTCAAGTAAACTTTTTATGAGTTTCTTAATTTAGTACAAGGTATACAAATAGTCTTATAGTATGATAATTAATAGTAGTTCATCATCATCGCCAGTTCTTCGATTCAATTATCTACAGATCTTTATGAATAAATAAAATAACTACAATGTAATAACAAAATAAAAATATTACTCTTACTTATATTAAATTTAATACGGCCAGTTCATAATTGTAAGAACACGAATATTGCGTCAGACACCCACTGAATTCAATTTCAACCCTAACTGAATTTAGTAAAATTATATTTAGGGAAGTTATCAACAGTCGCCTCGGGCTCTTCATCTCGACTAACGACTTCCTGATACACATGTTTGCCAGCGAATTCTATATGAAGCGCCTGCAGGATATTTTTTCTTTTTTATGTCGAAGTGTCAACATCAAATAAAGTTTACCTAACATTTACATCTTTTTCAAAAATATTTTTCATATATGATTTTTCTGTCACAAAGATAATCTAAAAAAGGCTAACGTTCTATTTATTGAAAGGGTTCTGGAAAGTCTTTCTGTCTACTTTCTTTACCTGTATTATAAAATCGTATTCTGCTGTTATATATGTATTCCTATCAAAACCTAGTATTGAAACATACTTATAGCTAAAACATTTTTCCCCAATAGATTTTTCATGGGATTTTTATGTGACTGTATAATTGTTTGAGCATAACATTTTATATTCTAACACCCTTTATGTAACTGGTAAAGCGTAGGTGTCCGATGATACTAAATTCCACTACAGCGAGACTAATACTCGAGGGTTCAATTGCACGGGCTATTACATGAAGTTAGGGATTGACTTTGGATTTTCGGCGTTAATTAATATTGCCTAAAGGCGTTTTAATACCTACCGTCGTTTGAACGAAACTTTTGACAGTTACGAGAGTTTGTTATTCTCAAATAACAACGTCATTATAGAGTAATGTTAAAATATAATGGAAATTTGCAATTATAATAATAAGATATTCAGCTTATTAATTTTAATTTAGAATTTAATAATGATATAGTAATATGTAGTGTCTTTATTACAACAATAAATAATAATAAATTATGTAGTTTTATTAATCTCTCTAGATTAAATAGTTAAAAAAAATGTGGAATACAAGCAAGTTTAAAACCATGTTTCCATTCTCAAAGTATTTTGAGATTGTAATTAACTCTTGCAACTGTCACAAATCGCAACAAAATTTTATCTGAGTTTAGAAAAATAAATTGAAGTAAAAAATTTGTACTTTTTGTACTCAATATCTCAAACTTATGATTATTTTTTGGTAGACGGTAGATTGAATTAGTTACATAGACACACTGCTTGACCTTAAATTTCAATTATTTTGGGTTATCATAAAATATCTCTTCTTAATATTTATAAAGTGCGTGTCACAGTGCTTGTCCGCCATGGACTCCTAAACTACTTAAACTATTTTCATAAAATTTTGCACACCGTGTGCAGTTTGATCCAACTTAAAAGATAGGATAGCTTACATCTCGATTTATAGTCGCAATATTATTTTATTGCAAATTATTTGTTTAATGTCTTACAAAGGATTGGTTAAATAAGATTCTAATAGATGGCAGTGTAATGAATCGGCTAAACTGAGTACGTAAACCTTAGTCACAGCAAAGCGTGACCGGGTCTGCTAGTATTTTTATAAACTCATATTATTTCTAATGTAAATAATCCACAAACAGGCAGACGAACCATGTGGTGGTAATCATCGCGGCCCATTGAGACCAGCAATATAAAAGGTTATCAAGTACTGCAGTTATCAAGTAAGAAGAGGAAAAAAGACATTGTCAAATGAGCAATCGGAAAAAAATTGATTTTTTGGCTGGTTTAAATAACAGGATGGTAGCTAGCCAAGCAGGCGTCATTGAACGATATTTTATGATTATTTTAGGTCTATTACGTATTTTAAGTTCTCCAATACGACCAAATATCATCAATATGATGATATTCCAAAATATTTCTTCCAAAATATATACCTACAGTTCCATACGATAAAGAGTATCGGTAAAGTATTACAGGAAGCTGTAAATCTTTAGACCCACGTCTAACTTCGAAATACGGCATTTCTAGCCACCTTTGAGCCCGATATTTCTTAAATCTTTTTGCGTATGCTTAAATACGACTTACCGTACCTTTTCGATCGTCATTTTATCACTATGAGAAAAGATGATACAAGTAACCTTACTGCGATTCGCATGGTCGAGCAAATCATAACGTCTGTTAAATCGGATATTTTTTATTTATGGGTAAAAATTGGTCGAAGCTAATATAATATGTGTATATATTTTATCCCCAAAATTAAATTAGGTTGCAAAGAATAGTATAAGTTAAATATGGTTTAAAACTTCTATCAGAAATAGATAATTAATAAAGCATTGATTGATGTTTTCGTAGTAAATGGAATTAACAATAATAATATAGTTTTTAGAATTAGATTAGAGTTTTTAGAGTAGATTATTAGAATTAATTAAATTTTTAAGTGCTTCTAAAAGCAACAAGTATTTCGGTCGTGGCAGCATACCAGTACAGTTTTATCAAATGCTATAATTTCAGGATAAGTCAATCATGTTCTTACAAAACACCTAACAAATTTTGCCAATTTCCCATAAAATCTCTAATTTATTCCACTTCCATTCGATCGGAAACCTCTCCTTGTCTCAAATAAAATTACCTAACTCCACGTTTCTAAGTGGATTACTAGAATTTAAAACATTTACGGCCCCTGAGCAGAAATTACCGAGTTGATCAGTACTAAGCAGCTGCCGGCAAGTTTTATTTTTGCGCAATTCGATAACAGCTCTGGGCGAAGGGTGGATTAACATCGTTAACGAGCGATAAACTCGTTCGAAATTTCGTTTCGGAAATAATTTGGGGATTAGGTGAAGGGATCCTCAGCCGAGCTAAGAATGGCGAAAACTATTGTTATTTGGAGAAAGTTTGATCGGTTACAGAAAGAAATAGGGTGAATACCAGTACTATCATTAAAGGAGGATAAAATTTGAGAGAAAATCATGTTTTGTTGTTCTTTTTATTTGAATGAATGAATGAAGATAAAGAACCACTGCATAATAAATGAAAATTTTCGACCGGTAGGTTCATGAAATTATACATTTTGTTTGTTTGTTTGTTTTATTACGATGAAGTGATGAAATACTGTTTTTTGTTTTATAATGAAGCCAAAACATTGACTTAAAATTCTCTTAAGTCACGTGACCTCAAAATTGTACAGTGTTTAATAAAAGTGCTTTTATCTAAAGCTCGGCCAGGTTCTCTCGACGATAAACTAATTTTGGCGATAATCACACGAGAATTGGAGTTTTGTTGAAAATTTCACAAGCGAACACGCTTCGGCCAAGCGAAGTTTTCATCCAATTTGCCATATTTCACTAGCTCAGTGGTTAACGGAGACTGTGCTAATTTTAGTTCTTTTGTCGTAAGTTTAATTAAATTCAAAAAATACTGAAGAGAAGATAAGAAATTGACAAATGCACGGTTGAAAATGCTTCTTAGGGCCTTGATTTTAAAATCACTTACAACTGAACAAAATTATTGATCAGTAAACATGCAGTATAAATAAATATAAAGTAGGCACTCTTAATAGTAACCAAATATAATCACAATATTCTAAAATTTATTTCTTTGCATAAAGAGTGATATCAGTATAACGCTTGGATTTATGTATATGCCTGAGGCATCGGAACTCCTAAACGAAAATGCTGTTAACAGAACCAATTCTGATTCACTTCTTTTTTATTTAAAATATAAATTAATCAAATTAAGATAAAAATATAGGTACTTGTTATCAGTTAAAGTCCACCTTTACCTGAAACCTTAAAGAATGCGATAAACGCTTTCTTGAAATAACCCCTTGTGATAGTCTTCTTTGTTCTCTTCCTTCCTGGCCAACTACGCGTCTAACCATTAATGTTGCTAGTGTCCATGGATGACGGTTATCATTCACATGATCACCTGTTTATCGACTAGATAAAATAATATACAAAGGTCTCGACCTAAAATCATGCACTACTTTCCGAGTAAATGTAACCCATACGTACATATGTCTCATAATGTTTACTCCAAATACGAGTATAATATCGTTCTTGTATTGGCACCAATTCATTAATACTTTACTATATAGCACAAGTTTTTTCTCATCACCCAAGAAGGTTTAGAGTATACTCTGCCACGCCTCTCCAGTCCGAATTGTTGCAGGGGTAAGTGACCAACAGAAATGTCAGGAGTTTTTATACCGCCCGAAGGCCTCCTACATAGCTTGACTTCTATTACTGGTAACAATTACGACCGAAGACTTAACTTAACCTCCGAAGCAAGGAAACGCTCAATAAATTTTACCACTAGCAGTCACCCATTCTGCTACCAACCGCGCCTGCAGTTGCTAACTTATGACCATTTAGAACAGTCGCGAGTCATCGAACTATGAGCGCTCCAATTCTTGTTCTACTATGTTTTCACCATAAAAAAGAAAAAAAAACCTGCCATCAAATGGTAACTGGTTTTCGTTGACCACACCATCAATACCAAAAGCATCATTATTACGATTCTAGGACCGGTTCACTTGAGATAAAATTCACCATTTCATAAGTAATTGCTCAACCGGAAAGCGTATAAACCTTAGCGTCCAAAATCACAATACATTTTCTATCCCTCTCTAATACTGAAGATAGTACTACCCACGTTTAGATAGATGTCTGGCCAGCAATCCAAACACAGACTATAAATCCTGTAGACATTAACTGCAACCACTTAATTATATAGATCCGGAGTATGGGTGGAGAGCAATAGTTTGTCATAGACTAGACGTTACCTGCAGATGCTAAGCTCCGTTGGAAGTTTATGTTGTACCGAAATGCGAAATAACTTAAATGTTACTGTTATATGGTCTATTTAACTGTATCTATTGGAACGTAAGATTCCAGGGTTGTGTGGCGAAGAATGCATTGGTCATTAGGTTTGCGTAATTTATACACTTGACTTTAAAAATGCCATAGAATTTCATTGCTGTAGTATGAGAGTTCCGATGCGAATCAATAAATGAGGAAGTATGCAATATGTAAATAAGTACGAAATGAAGTAAGCAAATAAAAAAATAGGATATATTTTTTCTCTTAATGATATCTAGTTATTGAAACTAAGCTATAGTGGTTTTAACGTGTGCGCTGGTACGAGTAGATCGCGATATGTGCGGATTTCTAAACGGGCTTTGTTCATGTAGTATCTCCATTGCTCGTTAGATGGCGCCACGAAGAGCAAGTGATGACAGCTTACATAGGTGTTTCGGCGTTAGTCGCTTGCTCAAACCCATGCTTGAATCCTGTAATTCGAATATATCAGAGATTTAAGTATTAATACCTAAAAAAATATAATTTGTTGATGTGAACGAAATCAGCGTAAGATAACCCACATCCTTGAATTTTCCCACAATAATATTATAATTGTTTGAACTATCCGATGTTAGAACATAAAACTGAGACATATACACTCGATATTTCAAATTCAGCATTACATACGATATCTGCAACAAGTGATGTATAAGTTTCAGTCTCGTTAACGCCAATAAAGGACTTACGGATTGTAGTAGGCGGTTGCCGAACTTTAGTACGAGGTGGCGCTACTATAGTTCATGACACAGTACAGTATAACGTTGAGGTCGTTTTCATTACGATTAAAATGTCATAAGATTATAAAAAAAATGTATTTTAAATGTGTTTAAATGTAAAATAAAAAAATATACGTGCTGTGAATTACATAGGACTGGGGTCTGAACATCAATCCTAAAAACCTTAAAAATAGAATAGATTATTCTCAAACGCTAGTAGCAACATTTATTTAGAGTTTTACACCGGCTCTCAATTACACTGATAATTAAAATTATTAAGTATTAACATACAACAATTTTACCAAAAATCTGAAACCGAAAATAAATTTTGTTAGTGATATAAACACAATCGTATTTCAACTACGAAATAACAGACAATGATAATACAATTTCGTATTCCGTGAATATAAGAACAGGCGTAAATTTGTTTTTATTGCTTGACCGGGTTTATAGCAGAAATGGTGAACTTGAATGGTAAATACAATTTCGATATAAATGATGTAAAGATAAATAAGTAAGTGTTATGCATATAAATGGGTGAAAATGAATAAATCTTAGTAATTTTGTTTGTTTGGGGCACCTTTAACATTTCCCCTTTGGAAAGGAAGACACATTATTAACAATCTTCTTTAGTAGATCTAAGAAAGGATTATAAAATTCATACCCTAAAGCGTAGAAGTTTTTGTTAATATAAAATTAAATTTCGTCCGATTTTCTTCAAACTTATTACAGAATACTTTCCGTTTGGAATTTCAATATTACCGCAAACAATTCGCGGGCACTAGCTTATATCAAATCAATGTTTGTTTTTTTGGTTGTAAGACGAGATTATAGGGTGATCTAAATAAAAAATCTTTTAACAAAAAAAGAAAACCGCCTTCCAAAGGGATAAAATAATTTGATGAGGAAAATTGCTTAGGAAATAAGTGCCTTTGCGGGTCTCTCAATTAAAGTAACTGGCACCGACATAGGTTAATCAAAAATACAAACGAATTGAGAACCGCCTCCTTTTTTTAAAGTCGGTTAAAAATGTTTCAATTTATATTCCTGCTAACTACAATTATTGTAATAATCTTTGCTAGATTACAACGAGTAATAATTCGCTTTAAGTACAGAGAGATTAATTGAAGCCCTTGTTATGTTGATGAGGTCCTAATGTCATAACGTATTATCATGTAAGCTATTCCATTGTTATTAGATTTCCGTTTAATGTGTCTAGACCGCTTCGCTTCGGGCAAACTGCTCTTTGGTACATCGAAAAATGTTTACACAGGAATGTAATCGTTATACTACTTTCATTTAGTTAACCTAAGGTGGGGGGATGTCTGTTTGTTAATATTTTTCCCTCATCTACCGGCTTAAACGAGCAAAACATGTCTTTAAAAATAATATTATGCGTATTTCAAATGAACGAATTAAAATATTAAGCGCTAAATTATTACTATTATGCGTATTTCAAAGGAACGAATGAAAATATTAAGCGCTAAATTTCTTAGTCCTCCGTTCGCATAACATAAAAGTCGACAAATTTTTGAAAAATAAAGTCAACTTTAAAATATGAAAATAATGTGATTTTAAAATCTGTACGCGTATGTGTTATGTAAATTGATTATAATAAAAATGTAATAATAAAGAAAATAATTACTTTCGTACTGCAACTGTTTGATTAATTTACACTGAAACCACTCTAAAGAATTTTCAGGTGAAATTTTCCAGTAATGAAAATTTAATATCGGGCTATTCTGCCGGTTCACTAATTGAAATTGATTTCGAGCTGGCAAACGAAATCGTTGGGTACAATGATGTGATAAGTCGATTAGATAATTAAACTGTTCGTTCTATTATTTTTAATTTAGTACAAGGTATACAAATAGTCTTATAGTATGATAATTAATAGTAGTTCATCATCATCGCCAGTTCTTCG
>DWJN01002378.1:0-15397 GCA_018248895.1 Carystus phorcus | reverse complement strand
ACCCCATACGATTTATTATAACAAAACAGAACGGGAACGATGCACGCTTGCCATCTGTCGTCGTTCCGAATCTCGCCGAAAAAAAGCTCAATGTGCGACCAACCCTGGGAACCTAGGAACGGAGAGCATTCCCACGAACAACCCCTCAATTTTCAATAACCAAATTAGCCTTTGCGTTACCCTATTTCGGATATGGAAGAGTCGTGAATCTATTCATGTCGATAAAAAACCTCGGTGCTCTCTGTCGTGTGTGTGCTGGCTCTGTATGTTTATCCCTCTCGAATGCACGTGTTCAGATATCGTATATTTAAACTGGCATCGTATTTGTGCGAAGGCTCGATCTCGGCACCTGCCGGCGCGCGCGCACCCTATTGGCTGAGCGTTCGCTATCACCGCTACACTGATTTCTTTTAAACTTAATTTTTTTGGAATACACTTCGGACACACATCGAAAAAATGTTACAAGTTTGGACCGGTACGGGAATTTTGTGCGTAGGTGGTATTAAGTTTAATCTTTTTGTAAACAAAATGTTAATAGACTTTGGAGTTTGATCGAAAGTTAGATTAAGTTACATCACAATCTTACCCGTATTCAGTAAAGTTTATATTTTTTAACTTTAAATTGTTTATTGTCAATGAATAAATAATTAGCTCCATACTATAGTTCAATAGTAGTCACGCAGTCACGCGTAGCACTCATCAAATCACGTCAGTCACGCGCCATGCACGAGGTATCCAGGGGTCGTTCGCACCCCAAGTAACTTAGTGACCCCACAGTTGATCACAATCGCATTGTCCCAGGCTCACGCCACTATTAATGAACCATATGTGATATTTACCCACGGCGGCGTGTGGACAACGCGTGGAATTAATTGACAAATCCATTTGCTTACACAATTGAAAAATGTGCAAATAAATTTATGTTAAATTTTATTACTACAGAGACAGTAGATTTTGACATATAATAAAACAAACCATACATATGACATTATACATATAACATGCAAGACCAATTCAGAATCATTTTTAGTACAGTTTCAAAATAATAATTACTAATAACTTAATTTTGTAAATTAAGACTAACAACAAAAAATTTCAGTACATAAGAATTTATATTTTCAGTACTTTTACATACAACGTAAATTTTTGTAAAGCACTTAATACAATAGAAAACGAGTACTCAGTAAAACAATACAATAGAATCAGTCTCGACAAACACAATGCTACGTCGTAGCGATAGTTCATAACAAACGTAGACATCACAATGCACTCAACAATATTGACGTCACCAATGAATACAGTACCGCATTAACCCTAACTACATGAATAATAGTCGTATCTTTCACCAAAATCGGAACATTGAATAAACTACGACGCACCCACACATACACACGTCGCGAGCTTTTCACGAATACACCGCTTTTATGTCGGGGGCGGCGCGGCGTGTATAAAAGCCCGACCGGCCCGATCAGCCCCACATTCCCGCTCGTGAACTCACTAGCAACACACGCTCTCTACGATATCAAATCAAACATGTCTTACTACGCAAACAACGAATACATCATCGCCACTAACAACTCGATCAACGAGAATAAATACAACAGTGAAAAGATGAAGAACAGTGGTATCAAGGCGCTGTTGAAGCCATTGATGAAGATGATTAAGAAGACGACGAAGCGTGCTCCCGCCAAAATGGACACGTGCTACGAGGCCGAACAGAACTCGTCGAACGAGATGCTCGAGCGCAAGATCTACGAGGAGATGGACGCGTGCCAGTCCGCAGCGTTCCTCGTCTGCAACAAGGACGACACATACGACCTCGTGCCAGTTTCCCGCGAAGATTTCTACATCCCTGTTCACTTCGCACGTACCGACGCCGGCACCTTCTTCTGGACAACGGTCTCCAAAACCGAAGCTGACTTCGCCACAGCCAACTGCTACACCGAATGCCAGACCGCAGAGCAACAGTATCCAGTCCAAGATCGTTGGGTCCAAGCCTGAACTCCCTCCGAACAACAATCAGTGTCTTCCGCGAAACCAGTGCTCTGTTGGTTTCTTCAACCGTCTGTGATGTTAGCTTTAATTAAATTCTACGGTGCCATATAGTTAGGTTAGTTGTAGGGATCGCTGGATCGTGATAACTCCTGAAAAGCTTTAAATGTACTACGATTTAATGTTTTGTGATATTATTATTGTATAGTAAAGTTAGGCTTCGTGATCTTATTATTGTGATCATTCTCAAATGAGCTTTAATTGTTTTAGGAATAGTAATTTATTTTATATTGTAGATACCTTTTACTGCGTTCGATAAAAGTTAAAATAAAATATGAATTTAAAAGAATTTACTCTCTTTTACTTGTCCAACACCTCTAAAATAACAACACAAAAACTCATTAACGACATTCAAGAAAGTACCTACTCAACACAGTTATTCATTACAAAGCGTGGGTTACTAAGTTACGAGTCTTATTCAGGAATCTGATGGTTAAAGTGGTCAAACGAGCTGTTAACGGCGCGAGCCACTATACCACTTGTATAGTCGACTTGCTCCGGCGACCATACACGGCGGCAACATTTCGATCGCGCCCGCACGTGTACGGCCCGAGGCGGGCCTCGCTACTGGAGTTTTAATGGTCGCTTTTTCAAATTGCCGCGCTTTCCTCCGACTAAGCACCGTCGTTGATAACTGAGCCTAAATTATATGTTACGTTAAATTTCAATCTTGACGCTTTGATACTTCAAAAGAAGAAAGTTACTGTTAGAACAACTTAATGTTTTTTTATAGGAATGTGTAATGGTAATAAATAATTAAATAAATTAATGAATACTTGTTGATATCAAATCTAATGTAATGTTTGGTTACCAGTTAATGTTGGGTAGTAGCAACATTAACTGGTATATATGGGCCTTCAAATCAATTTTGACAACAGCAGTTAAATAGGTTCTATTTTAGATCCGTGTTTTAAATCCTATTCATATCTATGAGGTTTGGTCTAAATTGAATTCGCATATCTTTCCTAATTGAAGCAGGGCATTTATTTGTATCCCTTTTCTATAAATTAAATTATGCTTCAGCATCTTTTTCTAAACAAAGACTGTAATATAAATTTAGAAGTGCTGAAATTTTTAAATACGATACAAATATTTGACAATATAAAAATTTGTGATTTCTGTGTTTACTTATTTTATATATTAAGTAACATTCAAAATACATTATCATTCCAATATGATTTTTTAATTAGGTATCTACAAATTCTTTAATTACTTTAAATAGGTTTAACGACGTAACGTAAACATCATGATTTATACTAAACTACGATTTTCCATATTTTCCTCCGACAAACCATTTATTATATGACAAAATTATATAAATAAAATTAATTAACTAAAGCATAGTCATACCATAATATCATAAAATTATATTAATGTATTAAGTTACCTATTAAGTGTAGCGTCTGGCAAAGAAAATCATAAATCTGTTAATGACGCATTATTCGGCGTATATACAAGCTTGCTTTTTAGGTATGTTGTTGATATACCTATTTATAGCTAAAAACCCAACCATTAGTTAATACAACTGTTAGGTGTTAGCGCAAGTAATCTCAAACACACAAATTATAACAGACATACAACGGCACATTTTATTTTCTATCATACAGTTATAATCTTAATTTAATACCTACTTAAAATCTACGTGCAGATACCTTCTCTACATAGCGGAATATTCTCAAAATAGATGAAAAAATGAACACTAAGAAGCAAAGCCTATCTAGAAACATTAAACTGGTACTTAATTTAAATAGCCAATACATTAAAGGCTGTATCAACGTTGCTTATATTATAAGTACAGTCGCGTTAACACGTATGCAAATCGTTCAAGAAAATCCACCCCCGAGACATGTCGCAACCTGTTGAAGATGTCGCACCTCAGACAAGTCAGAACATGTCGCTCGATTTAAATAGACCATAAAAAAGGAATCCGTGTATTGTGCAAATGAATGGCGGGAACAACAATGTGCATCTACTGTTATTTTAAACAATCAAAGCCTTACAATAACGTAAAATAAATTATTACATGCACGTGTTTCAGAAAAAGCTTTCACCCGGTCATTGATATTTCATGCTAGATTTTGCCAAACCAATCAATTCGCAAGAACGTGCGTGAGAATTTAATTACCGAGCGACACAAACAACCGACTTTTACATAAGATATACAGTCAAACCAGATATGCAAATTGTACGCTATTGATTAAAAAGTGGTCGAGATACCGCTAGCCGCTAGGCGCCCAGTTGTCATAATCATCAGAACACACATCTCGGATCTATAATAGGAACGTGGGTAGATAGCGGACTGGTCCGATATAATAATACCGTCCGCGCCGCTCACGACGGATCCGTGAGAAATTTCGGCAGATGTACAATTCCTTGATGCGGTACGACGAGTGAGCGCTTATCTTTTTTTTCTTACCAGTTTAATAATACGTGGTGTTCGCTTCGCATCGACGACGTTTTGAGCCTCGTTCGTGACTCATCGACGCATTGTTGGCGCATGCACGTGTTCCATGCGTCGGACGTTCGGGTTAGAAAGGATTTTTTGCAACCCTTATTTTCAATTCCGCAACTCTTGCGAAATTTGGGTTAAATTTTTTTTCTCTCTGTAATTTCGAATGCGGTCCAATTCAACACACGTGCATGGGTATTGTTAGATTGGAATGTTCAGACATGTTCTAAGGAAAAGCTCGGACACACACGTGCAAGGATTTAATTATAATCGCAACCAGTTCAATTGCGTAGGTTAAATTACGTTGGATTTAATCGTTGTCGGTGCTGGGTTATAATAAAACTATAATGTATAGTTAATTGACGATACGAAGCCGCTAAGTACAATTAAAGTTTCCAATTACAATTAAATCGCTATTAAGACGCCGATAAAACGCGATAAAAGCAATTAGAGCTGCCTTGAGATTTCGGTTTCTGTAGCGAAGCATCTAAGGGCACTTGATAGATCTTAGAACTTGATTGAAAAATTGAATTTTAATTGTTACAAATATATTTCTTGTAATTTTTAATCTAAAATAATAACTAGGTTTACAATAACATGGTTGCAATATTAGAGAATCTTAAATAATTAATACACGACTTATCTATAGTTGCAATGTACTTTCTTCTCTATTTTCTTAGGCGATTTTGCATAGGTGATGCCTTTTGTGCTGCTGGTGGCAATGGATGGCGGTGACCACTGATCATGCTCGCCTACTCGTTTGTTAACTATTTACATACATAATCATGTAAAAAAGGATATGGAATATTCGTTTTTTCAGCTCCAGTGCAACAATTCATTTTTCGATATATGAAAGTTTCATAGACCTTAAACCGAACATAAATAATAGGTTTAACGTCTATGACCACAACTTTCTAGTTTATTAACAATTTAATTGTGATTATTTCCCCATTTTTTGTCGGTGCACTTTCCAAAAATGATGGTAGAGTAAAAAATACGCGCATAAGTCTATTGAGATAACATCACACGAATAAATTATTTAGAAGTTCACAAACTATATTTAATGAAAAAAACATGTTTATATACTGAGTAAAGTAATTTAGTAACACATAAATTGTAAAGAAATAATAGAGCACCTGTGCAATGCAGCGGAGTGGATGAGATCATCGTGTTTGCGCAGATGACTACGGGCCGTGACCGCCTGCGTCAGAGATGAGCTGGCTCACACCTTAAGGCCAGGGTAACGAATGGTGAACACATCACGTAATACTTACCATACAGAAGAAATCGGAGTAATAGCTTACTCCCTTACCATACACCATCTGCACCTATTTTTAACCTTTGGCACAAAAAGATACTATCTAAAAAGAAATCATATTATGAAAAATTTTGAAATTCTTAACTGTTTGTTTCATATTATTATTGTGAATAAATTTAAATCCTATTCAAAGACACTTTCAAGTTAGTCGTAACTTGGGAACCTTTATAGAGAAATTTTAGACTGTGCTAAAGCAATTTAGAGGAAGCCTATTAGTTTTGATGAAAGGTTTTCCATGACATTCTGAGTAATTCAAAACGTGGCGAATCTTAATGCCTAACGGATTAGGAGGTAAGATTTACAATGATGATAAAGATATTGGGTCTATCATATCCCCTAAATATTCCAATACAGGATCCAGTTGTATCCAGACACTAAGAGACTTTACATCGCAGTCCATGTTCTTTGCAAATTTCATACACTTTAGAAATTATCATAAAGAAATCTCAGAGGAAACACATTTAGATTCAGAACCTAAGCAACACATAATTAATTTCAAATACAATACAAGCTATACAGACGACTTTCATGTAGAAGGCCAACGTTCAAATTCGAATCTATCTTAGATTATAGATGACATTTTAAGAGAGCTAAATTAAATTAATACCGATGTAGCAATAAAGGTTAGTCAGGATAATTCCGTTACAAGATATTACAAAAAAAAAATTGTATGTCATTCGCTTGCACGAAGTTTTGAAACATGTAAACTACGTGAATATTTATACTATTTTACCAACTACATCTTTGAATATCATTGAAGAAGAAGGTAAGTAAATGTATTTGAATGAAAATGAACACAAAGCAAGAGTATTGCGAATAATTGAAAGTTTAAATCAACATTAACACGCATTAAAATACAACGTAATCTAGAACTTTGTATCTCTATGTAGATGTATAGAAACGTAAATAAAATAATGCTTAGTAAAATGTAAATACGAGGCATGTAATGCAAATGAAATGCGGGCAAGCATCGCGTGAAGATAAAGATTAGACATTAGAAATCTTAGCATAAGACAGAAACTATATCTTATCAGCTGGGTAAGTATTCCTGTACTAAATCTAGTGCATTTTAATCTTGAGACACTAACACTAACAGATTAGACATGTTTATAAAATTTATTATATAGAATAAATTTCAGTTAATTATTCCGACGCTAAAATGTTTCACCTTAATTTAATTAAATAATAGCATGAGTCATCCAACGTGTTCTTATTGACGACAGAACGTTACACAAGTGATAAAAATTTATATTATATCAACAACAATAAGAATTCCTATGATGACTGTTCGCAATTGGCGTCAAGTACTGAAAATCTCGAATATATTTACATATTATAATAACACAATTACTAATAATTAAAAAAGTTTATAAGTCGATGATAATCACTTATTAGCAGAAATTATTATTGAGTAATTCGTTAGATAGATAGATAATTGTAGTCTAAATAGATAAGCCAATGTGACTTAGGTCATAGAAGGTCATGGAAGGTTGAATAATAATTTATTAAACCATTTTACATAGGATCAGAAAAATAAACAAATATATATATGTCATTACCGGGAAAATGTAATAATTGCCTACACGTAACGTAAATAAATTTAAACTTTGTATAAAAATTTAACGATAGTTAAAAATTAATATGTAGGTATAATTGAATTACCAAATGCTAAAAATACTATAATCCTACTTTTACCTTTAACATGGAACTCTTAGCCTTCGAACTTTTAATCATGGTGAAAATATTTTTGTACTATTTTAAATTATATTTCACTACGGTTTTATGCAAAATTCTAATAAATTATATGGACTTATATATTATGCTAGTCACATCAAATATCACTGATACTCTAGACCTTAAAATATTATATCGCTTTAACAAATACTTACCACATTAAGTAAATCTTGCTATACATATTACGGAATTCAAACATTTCTAATACTTTGCCCAATCCTTTATATATTCATGTTCAGATATTTTAAACCTTAATTAAGTAACCTTAACCTAACCTTAGTAATTGATGTTAAAATCTAAACCTTAAATACGCAAAAATTGAGCGGATACTATGGGAATTGTTACAATCATCTAAATTCTAAGTAATAAAAATATAGCAGTAAACTGGCTAAGAATCGTAATTTGTTACTTTCTTTTTCATAAAGACATTAATTGATAATTTGCCCAATGGTAATAATAGCCGTTAAACTGACGATGATAGTGCTCACAATGACACTACAACACTATTAATAACTAAAACATTCACTTCATACTGACAACACTTTCACTCACTTTTTAATTTCCACAACACAACGCTATTATATAATCACATCTGGATAACAACGATATCATAAACATTTTCACACTATAAAATAAAATATACTAACTATTTTGACCGGCAGTACCGTTACTTCCTGGTTGGGATCACAAAAATAACTGAACACCGGGAAGACTTCTTCAGCAGAATATATACTAAATTTCCCCCAATAAAACATGCGAAATCGCCATAATACTATTCCCACGAACTTCAATACACTCTGACCTTAAACTCGTTATTGTCTGCAAAATCATTGTCTTGCAAATTCTGCACCCCTTGTCTTGTAGGGGTTTGTCTTCGTGTCTGTAGTTCCACGAGTGGCCACTAGATGGCATTACTTTATCGTAAAGGTAAAATCAACATGCTTTATTCACAATAATATTAAAAACCTCACATATGTACGTTAGATTTTAGAATTTTGAATGTCAGTTTAACGGAAATAATAATGTAATTAATTTAAACTTTTTTGAGTTACCTCAACAATTATAAGATTAAGAGATACCTTTAATAATTACAATTTCTTTCGTATTTACACCGTCTTTTTTAGTGTCCAATTATGTGTAATAGACTGAATTAGATGAACTTGAACATAAACAGTAAATATTGTTATTAGATACACATTTGCCACGACCGTTATGATATCAGGTTATATCATAATTACTTGTATATTTCCGCAATAAGGCGGTTATTCTGAACCTTGATGTTATAATGATGTTATTAATTTACATCTAACACTGATAATGAAATATTTCCGTACATAACAGCGAGCACGTGACGTGTGAGTATTGAGTACTTAATATCGGTATGCAGTTAAGCACATCTATTAGAGAGGTCGCTTCAGTATAAATACTTTACAGGGTTCCTATACACTCTTATTTAAATTTGGTGCGGAATTTGTGTACACAATTTATTTAACAATTCATTTTTCACAGTCTTACTCGTTACTAGATTTATATTTGTTTTATGATAATTGATAATAAAATACATATCACAAAACTACGGCTTCAAGGTTCGATCCCGGCGAGGCGGACATTGATATAAAATATAAATGTTTGTTGTCGGGTTAAGTCATCGGTCCCAGTTTTTATCGCAGAGAGCAGTAGTTAAGCCATGTCGGAGGCCGTCAGGCAGCATCAAAACTTTTGTCACTTGGGTTGGCCACTAATTCCCCGCAGATAATTAGAGTAGCGTGGTGGAGTATGACCTAGTCTTCCTCAATAATGAGGAGAAACCTGTGCCCAGTAGCGAACCATTAATGGGTTTGAAGGTATACCTATAAAAATGACTACAAATCATACTTCTTAAACAATATTATAATATAAAGTAAACATATTGTAGTGAGAGACCAACTCATACTAATAAATTTCTAAGACACGACGCCTTATAGTAGTAAAATCTCTCCTTAGCCTACGGTTATATCAGTAAAGTGCCGTGTATTAATTAAATCGAACACTAGAAGAGATAAGTTCGTTGGCGGTATCGCGATGGAATGCGACAGTATCACAGTGGCCAAGTGGCCATACGGTCCATGTTTAGCTTCAGCACGTAAACAGACCGTATCGCGGACCGACACTTATGTAAACTTCGACTTTCCTAGATCACAGCACTGATATTACCTTTCAATTATTTATTGAACATCTGGATATTACTTTAAGTACTAGAGGTAAGGCTTAAGCCCCACTAAGACGCTATAAGAAGCGCTCATAGCCCAGTGGCTTGCGTCGATCCTAAGTGATCGACCGAGTTGAGCAACTGCGGGCGCGGTCGATATGACTGAAGACCGCTAATAGTAGAATTTTAGTGTTTCCGTGCTTCAGAGGGCACTATAAACCGTCGAGTGATTTTCATAGATAACAGTCGTCAAGCCATGTCGGAGACCTTCGGGCGTAATAAGAACTTCCCACACATTTTTCCGTACCTTTAAAAGTATAGGAACCGCTGTACTAAGTGTTGTCTATAGTTGTTACAGAAAAAGGTATCGTGTGAAAATTAATAACTTAGACAATTTCTACAAGTTTTTTTATCTGTCAACACGGTGATTACTGGTTCCAATCATCTTACGCCCGTCAAAACGGACAGATAACTTTCACTGAACAAAACTAGCATTAATTCAGAATCTTGGATCATAATGAGCCAATGAACCTATCGACATTACTAGGTAAATTGACAGGCGTAAGTCGAAATTAAAAGTTTATTGCAGATAATTTAGTGGTTAAAATATCGGCCATCCACACGTAGGGTCTCAGATCAAATCCTGCACATATTATTATTTCAAGATTTACATGTGTTTTAGTAATTTATGGAAATTTCTCGAAAGAGAATTGAAACTCTTTGTAAAATAGATATGAAAACTTACAGTCACCACGTTCCCAAATAAGTATATTACAAGTTTGCCAATTCTCACTTGGCTAATAGATAGGTATCTACCCTTTGAACTTCTTGAAAAAAGAAGTAGGTATGTACCCATCTGAGACGATTGTGAATATTAAACTCAGATTGACAAATGATTTATTTTCTAAACAAATATTTGTATGTATACAGGAATAATACCAAGGTACTGATGAAAACTTTCATCTAAATCTCTGATTTTTTCTACACCATAATGGAATTGTATGCTTCATTGTTTAGAAAAACAAATGTCTATGGATCCTCCTGTGTCACTTTGTATCAGTTTTACAGGAAGTAATTACCTTATTAATGATACGTTTTCCCTGCACGATAAGTTCTCAGTAGTCTCACGTGTAACGGAGCGCAAGATTACTATTTTCATACAATCGCCCATCATAAAGGTCACGCGTAATACCATTCAGTGTGCATTATTCAATATTGAAGAAACTATCCATTTGTATCGCACAAAACATCGCACGCGACATCAGTGCAACGGAAAATGAGCCTTAATTGGTACGAGTTACGGCCTGTTTAGTATCGGAGGATCGTTTATACTAACTATTTAAGATTATTTGTAAAACATCGACGCCAAGGCGCAGGTTATCGGATTGTGGCATCTTTGCGCGGCGCACTAAGGGCTAAAATTACGTTTCGGCACCGAAGTGAGATTGTGTATCGAAAGCCAGGAAGCGCATTGTTAGGTCACGTTCTCACAACTCCCCTTTTCTTCGAGGGGGAATAAATAATTGCACTTTTTTCTGTCGCATATGGCCAAGGAAACGGAGGATTGTGCAAGATCGTTCCCACGGTTTGCCCCTTGGTTATAAAGGCCGATCGAGGTCAAGAAAAAATACGTGCTACCATAATGCGAGGGTTTCTTTTGTAAGGGCAGATGCACGGCGAATCTAGCGTTAAGCGCGGAATAGTTGGACGAATGGATTGATTGCCGCGGTTTCGATCTTGTTTTGGAATTACTTACTATTAAAAAAAAAAATGAATTAGGTAAATAATAGCAGTATTGAATACTGTTAAAACTAACACTTACTTCTGTGAATACCAACCGAGTATTTACTGAAATAGGATAATATACTTTATACGTTATTTAACTTTGAATTGTATATTATCCTATTTCATCATTTTCACCTTATTTATCAATATTTTAATTTTATGATATTCATTATTATGTTGAAAGTCACAGCACTTGTAACCTTCAAAACAGCAAATCTTGTTCTTAGAGTAGGTACAATTCGAAATTACACGTAGAATAATATTTAAAAACCCCTTCAAAGGTAAAATACCATAACTGAGCATAACAACATAAATGAGCATGAGAGAGCTATTGACAAATAAATCAGGGTGTCGATTCCAAAAAAAAATAAACGCAATTTTTTTAACTACTTTTACTAAGTACAGATTACTTTATCAGTATATCTAACGAGGCGTTTTATAAAGTACGATAAGTATTGTGAAATATGAACGTTAATGATATAGCTATCTGTATGCGCAGCCGTTAGAAATAAAAAGTGTCGGTCCAAAAAAACAAGAATTGCACCTTTCCTAAGGCGTTCTTCACCTATTTAGAACTGGTCGCGTTCCCACGGTCGCGCGGTCGTCGGTCGCCGGTCGCTCGCGCCAGTTGCGTCTCGCCCTCTTCTTTTTTTTTTATTCGTATTCTTTTCTTGCCATTTTATTTTTATTTTCGAACTCGCGTAATAATTATCTGGATGGCTTCGGTAATTTATCAACTCGATGTGAACTTTTTTTTTTGCTTTACATTACGAATTTAGACCTTGATCATTGTTTTGTTTTGAAATTGGTTTTAATTGCCTAAAATTACTATCGCAATAACTACTCTTTAGGCTTAATTTTCACAACTTATTATGAAAACCTCTTTTATTAAAACAAACCCCTCATTACGTGCCTAAGCTTGTATTTTAACGCGTACTTTGCCTATAAATAATCAAAAATAAAAGCGATCAATAGGGGCATGTGCAGATGAGATGCAAACAATCTTCACCAACAAAAAACCAACTACACATCAATGTAATAAAGCCCATATTTCGTTGAGTATACAAAATGGCAATTCAATGTAAATGCGGCCTTAACACGACGGAATAGCATCGAAATTTGTTAGGGTAGTGCTACACTATCGCTGACAGTTGAGAAAAGAAGAACGCACATTGCGTGTACGCCGTGATCCGTTCCCACGATCCACGCGACATATGGCGCGAGCGGGGCGCACTTACGCTCAACGGTGACGCGTGCACAAAAAACCCGGACTTAGCGGATCTATAGACCGTGCTACATTGAATACAGATAAGCAACTGTATAATGGACGTCTTCGCTTTCTGTGAAGATAATACTGCTTGTTACTTAGCTCAATTAAGATAAAAATATAAAGAAAAACGTCCGACAAAACAAACGTTTTAACTCTTTATCTTGGCAAAACAAAAAAAATCAAAAAACCGTGATTAAACTCTTGAGCTTAAAGGGATTTAGAAAATATCTATTGACTTACAGATTTTAGTAATGAATAGTATTTGCAATAAAAACGTACCGGTCTTAAGCATACGCTTTCAATACAGTATTGCGATTTCTCGTTGATTTATCAGTAATACCTATTACAACACAAAACACAGATAACATAGCAACCATATTAATTATTTTGCGATAAACAGTGGTGACGCAACGCGCGAAATGACCGCATCGGATAGTGCGATTGTGTAGGATATGTTGTGAACGCGTTGTAAAATAAATAAGCAAAAAATTAAGGTCAAATCGTTCCAATTTAAATTTCGAGTAGTGTTTTATAGCGCTGGCGGCAGGTGGCGCGGTTCCCACGGCCTGCGAACACCGGTCGTCTGAACACTCATACATTATCGTATGCCAGCGTGTGATGATTGCCAATTATGAAATTATTAAAAACTGTACGGTTTATCAACGACTCTCTGTGTGTGTGCGCGTAACTATCACTATTCGAAATTCGAATTCGAAAAGCGAATACCTACCGTTTATTTAATAATTTAATATTACTAAAACTTTCTTTTAAATATCTGCGCGTTAATAAAAACTTTTCTTTCAATTATATTTTAGTCATTATTTTATTTCAATATCTATTTATAAGAAATATTTTATACATTTATTAATTTATGCAGCTGAAGTTAATGTTTACATTTATTAATTAGATATCTTTACGTACATTCATGTGAAATTAATCTTAAAAAGTAAATAGAAAACACAATAATTATATTTATAATGACGCATTAAAATTCTCCGTAGAGACAGACGTTTATACAAATTTATGATCATAACGGTTGTTACATGGCGCCAAATATTTAATTTATTCGTGGCATTTAACAGTTCAATTCAGTTTGAAACTATCAGAAAATGAATTTAAAACCAAATATGTATCAAGACTTTTTAAGTGTCATCAACTCAGTCAATCTTTATAGCAAATGACAGATTTTGACAGACTTAAAAAAGTAACTCATTCAAGTCATTGGGGTTGACTGCAACATTAGTAATGTCATGTCATTCATGGTAATAAATGTCAAATACTGTCTACATTTGCCATTAATTAGTATAGGTATATAAAAATCAATAGTTAAATAACATTGACCAGTTTTCTTCGGAAATATTTTCTGGCTACATTTAATACTTTCCCTTTTATAAAATTTTGCGATGGATATAAATCATATTTATTTTTATCTATACATCTATAGAAATAAATTAAATTGGAATGTCTGTGTAATATTAAAATAACTGCGTTTTATTAAATTTATAATGTATGTATACAATTGTACCAATATAATTTTTTTTACAATTTTTTTACAAATCTGTTGGTTTGCTAATTTCTGAAATGGCTGGACCAATTTTGACGGGAGTAACTTAGGCTATTTTTAATTTAGAATTATGAGTTATTAAAGTCTGCGAACTAAACGATAACTTTTTTGGTAAAATCCACGCGGACAAGGCGCTACACACAGTTGCATAGCTACTTTGCAGTTTCGACATATACCGAATAAAGAGCCCCACAGATTATAATTTAACTGTTGGTTCATCGCAGTCATTACTGTGACATTGTTAGTCGCGTGCGCAGCGAAGCGGTCACACGCGACCTTGTTGACATTATATTTATTACTACTTACTGCTACCAGGGTTCGCTAATTCAATAGATATTTGTTGTAAATATCATGCAACCATATACAGTCCGTTCCAGGAAGATATTCTATAATTACATAATAGTCCTATAAAAATCTTTTAATTGAAAGTTTTTGTTGTGAAAACTTTTAAGTGGCCTTATACTTCACACAAGGTACTTAAATATTGTTACTGTTAGCTGTAAGCTTTCCTAAGAAACTATAAATAAATAAAGTTAGACACTTTAGACAGGAATAGACTACGATTGTCTGAGTGATGCAAACATTGTTAATCTAAATGAAGTCGGATAAATTATAATCCTAGTCCATTAAGAAAAAAAATTATTGCCTTAAAAACTGATGGAAAAGCACACGCCTGATTGTAAGCAACCACAGAATATCACCGACAGAGGATCGAAGAAATACCAGGGAAATCACCAATACAATACCCTAATAATATATACAATATAATCTATGGATATAGTATATCGATCTAAACACAAATTCTTCCACTCGAAGCCTCCAATTAAGCCTAAAGACTGAGGACATAAATAATACCTACAGTGTATGTATACCTACAACCGGTGACAGTAATTTTCTAAAAATACTTTACTTAAATCTAGATAAATAAATATCTCAAGGTAGTAGACTTCAAGTCAAGACTAAATAGACATCTTCTCAGTACGGTTCAAGAAGGCTACATCTGCTTACCATTAGGTAGGATAGTAGCCAAGCGATAT
>DWJN01002377.1:0-15399 GCA_018248895.1 Carystus phorcus | reverse complement strand
GCCCTTATATAAATTGTATTAAGGTAAAATAAACGGAATATACTGCCCTTATATAAATTGTATCAAGGTAAAATAAAGGGAATAAACTGCCCTTATACAAATTGTATCAAGGCAAAATAAACGGAATATACTGCCCTTATATAAATTGTATTAAGGTAAAATAAACGGAATATACTGCCCTTATATAAATTGTATCAAGGTAAAATAAACGGAATATTCAGCACCTATAAATTTTTTATCAAGGTAAAATATATGAAAAATTATGTACCACAGCTGATACTGTACCTGTTTAAACTTGCAGATACTCTGAGAATAGCCAAAGTAATAATTGAACAGCAGTAGAATGTCCAAAAGGTGATATCTCAAAGTCTTAACGTAAATCATAAAGTCAACTTACGCTGATGATGCTCCATTTCAAAATGGGGGCTGAGGGCTCTGTGTTGGAGCTCATATTGTGTGATCGTGTATATTTTTATTTATTGTTATTGCATGTTTATCGTATGAGAAAGAAAGAGAAGCTACATATGACAAAGATAAATAACATCATACATTGCTCTCATGGCTTGCAAAATAAACTAACCTAAATTAATAACAATGGATTTCCGCAAAGCAACGCCTGATACTATTAATTAAAGGTTTTAAAAGGTGTGTGAAATCTGCTAATGTACCGTGGGAGATGTGAACCTTAATTTATCATAACTCAGAGAAGGCTCTGAATTTGTCATTGAGACAGTTATTTATAAATTGCTGGAGTTATTTTCATAATAATATGTATAAAGAAATCCCTGAATAGGTCCAAATAATATCTCAAAGGTAGAGGATAATACTTCAAAGGCTTAAATACCTTTACTTCTAGATGTAAACGTATTAGAATATCAAACATATACAAATAAGTTAAACTTTCTATGCTGACGCTACGTAATGTATTGAAATTTACGTACTCGGTCTCGCGACAGCCATTTTATTACAATAAGACATTAAAATCCAGGGTATAAAAGATATGAATAATGGGAGTTGAGGATAGATACCGCTAAAATAACGTTAAAATGTAATACACTTTGAATACGTGGTGCAGGAAATTTCACGTGGAGATTATATCTTTGCTGTGGGCTATAGACGTTTGAGTTTACCGCGTTTTGATACATTATATCACATTATGCCGCGTTATGCCGCGCATTATAATATTATGCCGCGACATCCTAATTGTTAAAGGTTAATAAATATACAATAAAAACGTTTATATTTACAATATTTACTTTATTATTAAACGTCCTTTATTAATAAAATTCGTCTGTGAAATAACTGATTTTCTGTGTCCTTTTATTTGCACGGAATTCAAAATATTTGTTAATTGTGTTGGGTAAAATAAAAATTCCTAATATTTAATATCGTCGTAGAGGCAAATTAAACATCGAAAATTTAATTAAATCTACGAAGAATAAGTATTCCAATAGATATCTTTATACATATAATTATTCTGTTCGGGTCAATAGGCATGTCTTTTTATTATATTTGTCACTAAACTCTTTCTAAACGGCTCGTAAAATTGTAAAGATTTTATTTCCGAATTGATATTTTGTTTTTTGTTTTTTTATATTGTAGAATTGTATAGAATTATATTGTTGTAAAACGTCAGCCAAATCTGAAATCCCTCAGCTCCCACGAGCCCACTATTGGGCAAACCTTACTTTGTTTATTAATATTTGAACGTAGGCATTATTTCAACATGGCTCTCCACGGATGCGGTAACCAATTAATGCTACCGACGCCGTTTTCATTACATTAAATAAATATATTACCGGTAATGCGTCCCGATTACCAATTAACCAAATAGTAACGTTATAATAATTATTCGCAATAAATGCTACAAGCGGCATGCCTGTTCAAAATGCGATAATGCGCGGCGCGATAAAATAAGTGAACGACTGAGCCTGACGCGAATACCATATAAACGACCTTTTTTACTCAAGTCTAGTATAATCCGGCTAAAGAATAATGTAAGAAAGAAACAGATTTATTCGTAGGTAAACCTGAGCAATTGGTATATTTGTTCAGATTTATAATACGTAACATATAAATCAAAAGTGTATATGTATGTAACAAATGAAAGTGCCTTTGTCCGTTTAATGTGTTTGGAGTGCTGAAGTAAATTCTTTGCATAAATATTATGTATGCATTCGACGATTTTTAATTGAGAAGAAAGAAAGGGTTGTTTATAGATTATAGAGGTAAAGCTACAGATTTTATTACAGATAACTAAAATAAAACTTAAAAATGTTATTTTAAGCTAATGTTAATCACGAAAGGATTGAATTATGAATATTATTATTAATAACATTAATCCATACTAAAAAATGCATTCAAATCGGATTAGCTCCTGATATTCGTTCGTTCCTGATATTAGCGTGCACAAAGATACAAAACAAAACATTGTTTTGGATTCTCTTGCGTACTTTTATAGGGCCCCTTTATGAATTTTCTAAATATATTTGTCATACAGGCAGCGATCAGTTACAGTTTTATTATACAATTTCGAAAAATTTTGCTTTTGAGATTGATTTACTATAAAAGCGTGGTATTTTGTTTTATAAACAATATTTTATATTAATATTATTTATTATTATTAATCTATATTTTATGTTATTATTAATCTTGCTACTATCCGTGGTGACGAGGGCTTACAATCAAATGACTGTCATCTCGTTTGTCGACTATTTACATAACAACTTCAATTTAAATTACTTCGTCTTATGTTATAAAGTAGAAAACGTATTGCTGCAGTTCCTATAACAATAGATTTTTATGGTAACGATGCCCTATCGATACTGATACAACGTTCGGAATTGACTTCAAACGATGAAACTTTTGGTAAACAGGTGGAACCATCTGTGGTATGACGGTAAAGTATAAAGTAATGGCTTGAGAAATCGTTTTAGTTCGTATAGATTCACATTAATCTGTTACCTTCTTTCGTTGTATTGTAATGAAATAAGCGCCATCTACAATATCGTTTTCGCACTGTCTGAAATGTATGAATTAGCTTCACAGCTTCAGCTCTGTCAGAAAGTTTTTAATTTTAGTACATCTAAATCTATACTTACTCGTATATAATAAATGTGAATGTGAGTTTGTTAACCTTTCACGTCAAAACTATTCAACCAATTATAATGTGTACTCCTTAGCTTTAAGGTTGTTGCAATAAAGGATAAATAAATAAACTCTATACATATGTATATATGTATATACTCAGAGGTATGGAAAAAGACAGGATACTTTTTATTAAAAAAATGTGATACTTATTTAAGGGCTTCAACGCGAGCGAAGCTGAGCTTTAAAGCTAGTATCAAACCTTTTAAATTTTTAATAATTATATTTTTCATTTGCATGTCTAGAAGATATGCAAATTAGAAACTCAATTAGCGAAACGGTGACATAGCAGTTGTGATGGCAAGGCAGCTCGTATGTCGGTGTTATACATGTCTCGCAAATAGGAATTTAGTTTATTCTACAGTGCACTCCGGACTCAAACGAAGTATTAGAGCTCAACGTACCACTAAATATAATATTACTTCAGATCATACTGAAAGACGCTGTCACTGTAATGTAAAATTTATACAATTTTACTTTCGTTCTTTTGATAAATGATTTAAATACTCGTACCTCTACTAACTACTTGTTTAAATACTAGCTGGTTATTCGTTATCGCCCGATAGTTCGTGTCGGTTCTAAATAACCGCGTTAAGTAATTGCGGACGCGATCAATAGCCAGATACGTGACCGCTAGTGGCAAATTTCTTAAACACTTCCGTGCATGGAAAAGCACGTTGAGTTATAACCGTAGATCGTTAAGTCATGTCGGACATCTTCGGATGGAACCCACATCCACTGACATTTGAAAACTCCTCCTTCAATTCACGTTGGAATAGCGTGGTGAAGTATGGTCTAGGACTCCCAATAAATGAAAAGCGACCTGTGCTCTCAAGTAAGCCATTAAAATGTTGAAGCCATTACTAGCTGATAACCCCAAATTCGTCCGCATAGTATAGGGTAATAGTTTTTAGAAAATAATTTCTTAATAAAAAACACTCCCAAATATGTTATAAAACCAAATTGATACCTTACTCTCGAATAAAACAAAGAAAACTTGAATTTAATGCGTTCCTAATAATACGAGTAATAAATGTTTGCGAAGCAGAAGCTATTTGTGAATGGATTTTACCCAAAGCGAAACGAAAGGGGGTCACGAGTATTAACAGAACTAATTTATAAAGCTTTATACAGCACTTCAGTTATGAGTGGCGGGAAAATCATTAAAGATATTATCGAGTTGGAAAACTGTTATCGGGGTAATTACCAGCAGTCTGTCGTCCCGCGATCTCTCGAGCTACAAAATATCCCAAATTCCACTAAATAATAATATTCCAGTAATATTCCAGACTCCACGCGATAATGTCGGCCGCCCTTCGCATCAATGCCGGCAATTATAATATTTTCGTTGAAACATAACCGTTTTTATTCAGTATAATGTAAATTGCGAAATATGCTAATGTTTCGTAGTAGCCACTTTAATTTCGACGCGGTCGCCCCGGCGGTAAAGAGACATTAGTACAGAACAAGTTGTTCTTATTGTAAGAAAGTAGCCATTTTACATCTCCCTGCGCTCAGATGGTTCCTCTTGAATTTTATTATAGTAATGTTATGAATTTGCAACCGATTTTTATTTTATAATTCTTAATAGAGAGCATGATACGCCTACAAATATTTTAACGTGTATTTCTTATATTTGTTTATCTTTAGATACCTTTAATTATAAACATAAAACAATCTTCCACCAATCCACACTAGGACAGCGTGGTGGAGAAGCATTTTATCTTTACCTCCTCAGTGATGAGGAAAGACCCAAGCTCAGCAATAGGCCATTAAGGGGTTGAAACCAGGCAATTAAGAACATAATTATTTGACGCAACGCCCAAAAAAAGACTTCAAATATTTACTAGCTTTTATCTACATTTTAATAAAACGTTTTTTATCCTTTTTAACTTAAAACGAATTCTTTACCGGTTAAAGTATTGTAATTAAGAAGTAGGTACCGCAACTCAATCTATTCTAAAAAATATATGTATTTTAATAGTTTCAATTTGTTTATTTGATACTGTTAGGACAAAAAAAAGTCATAAAAGCTTATTTATTTTAAGTTAATGCCTGACACACAGGTCCACCTGATGGTAAGTGGTGATGGAGTCTTGGGTGGTAAAACACATTAACTTAGTAGATGGTTATTCACTCTTAACTTGAAGACATTAACATTAAAATCAAACGGGAAACGGCTTTTTCTTGTTTCAATACCAGTGACAGCCTATTAAAGCAAAAATTCTGAAACATTGTCTGTACCTTGTCCATTAGGGCGTCGTTATTGTTTCATTAGAAGCCATTTCATCACTGACAAATTGTTATTGTATCAAATAAAGGTACTCGGGTAATTCGTTAGACAGAAACAGGGCAGCCAATGATAAAACATCAACTGTTTTAAATTAATAAACTGCCGTGTTGTTACGGGAGCAATAATTCATGAGAAACGGCACGCTAGATAAAATATGCAAATACTCTCCGCTGGGTATTGTTCCCGCGAGAAACGCAACCGGGTATTCGTCTATATTTTAATCCCACATTGTTTCACGGATCATCGCAGACGAGTGCTCCAGACACGTCTTAATGTGTGACGAGACAAGAACCCGTCTATCTACAAATTAAACTTCTTAGAATTCTTCACAAGTTAGTATAAATGTACCTAAAATTCACTTACCCACGCCTAGTTTAATACTTACCTTGAAATAGATCCGAATCTTACATTATACATCATTATCTCCTGAATATTTCTCTGTCAATATTAGGTATAATGAAGCACTCATAGTACATGTCAAAAATATATTTTTTAAATAACATTATTATCATAACTTGATAATAAGCGTATCTAACTTAATGTGACGTAAATTACATTTTAAGCAGGTACTTTTTAAACTAATGGTACAAGGGTAATCAGCGAGAGAAGTATAAATCAGTTTGGAGTGGCTGTAAGATGACTTACCCGTGCGGGTCGGGACACGGTAGGGAGCGGAGCGGAGGCGGCAGCGGGCGCGGGTACAGGAGCGGGCGTACGACACCGCCTCGCCACCTCATCTGTCAACAGTACAATGAGTTTACGAACATACTTTTCATATTACAAAGAAGTATGAACGTATATATGTATGTACTGTTAGACGGAAAACTGGTTCGACGGATGGACGTTCGGATATACATATGTTCACATCACTATCGGAAGGTCGTCTCTCTCTTACCGCGCTTTTGATTGTCAACGGAGTTATAAGTTGTGTAAAAAGTAAATACATTAAATTAAATTATATCCTTATTAGTACCAAGACTACCCCAACAATTAAATTTCCTACAAATTCGGTAGATTATATTTTCGTTTTCTTGAAATATATGCCAGGACATGTTTCTCTTATCAATAAAGCGTATTTTCAGAAAAAGTCATAAATATTTACGGATTATATTTGTTATTGAGTTTAAGGTTTACTTTTCGTTGTATACGATATGGCGCTTAGTTCACTTTGCTGTATGGACGACGTGTAAAAGAAACAAACGTGTGCTCTCTCTGATGATTTAATTGCCACTGACACTACTATGCATGTGCGGCACTGCACATGCTTAATGCGTTAAAATTACAATCGGACATACCGCCCACCAAAAACAACAGTTTTTCTAACAAATTCTACGCATTTTAAATATATCGTTGAAAATTATATATAATCATATCAAAATTTACATATTTGAAATATATAGCTGAAAGTTATACATAGCCATATAAAAATTTACATATTTGAAATATATAGTTAAAAGTTATACATAACCATATCAAAATTTACATATTTGAAATTCATCTTGTATCTATCTATTACCTTTAAATGGACTGTATTTATGTATTTTAATCAAAATCTTTGCACATTTCATACATATTACAATTCTTAATTTCATAATTTACTAAATATTTTGCATGCCTTTAAATTTACATTTTAATATTTATATTTAACACTTTCAACATTTTATCACATGCACAATTACACTTGACACCGCCCACCATGACTTCATTATTCCAAATCCTTTGGAAGCGGGATCAATTTATATAATGGTCTCTTTAACTCGTGATCTCCCTTGCACTGTACAGTTACAACTCTTACAAGATTATCTGTGCCAGGGTGTAGCTGTTTTATTCTACCCAATAACCATTTTGTAGGAGGTAAAAGCTCATCTTTCACAACAACAATATCTCCAACTGCAGGTGATGACTCAACCTTTTGCCATTTTTGCCTTTGTTGTAGTGTGTTCAAGTACTCAGTTTGCCATTTGTGCCAGAAGTGCTGAGTTAATTTCTGTATCAACTGCCACCTGGTTAATAAGTTGATATTTCTATTTTCATAATTCAAATCTGGAACGCTTACTAAAGACTCCCCCACTAAAAAATGGCCTGGTGTAAGCACTTCTTCTGTTGTGTTATCTATTTGACAGAGAGGACGTGAGTTGAGACACGCCTCAATCTGTGCCAGCAATGTGATCATTTCTTCATATGTCAACTTAGTGTCTTTATTTATCCTCGCCAAGTGTCTCTTCGCTGACTGGACGCCGGCCTCCCATAAACCACCGCACGTCGGCATTCTTGCAGGTATAAAATGCCACGTTGTTCCATCATTGGCCAAAATTTCAGACACTTCGTTGATCATGTTACCCTTGCCAGCTCGAAACAAGTCCTTCAATTCTTTAGCAGCGCCCACAAAGTTTGTACCATTATCACTCCACACGTGTTGGCAGTACCCTCTGCGTGCTACGAATCTCCGAAATGCAGCAATAAATGCTTGTGAGGTAAGATCTGTAACTGCTTCCAGATGTATGGCACGTGTCGCCATACACACAAATAAACAAATGTAGCCTTTGGTAGCACGATGACCACGACCTTTAGAGGTTCTTAACCATACAGGTCCAGCATAATCAACTCCACTGTTTAAAAATGCTCTATGTTGATTTACTCTCACTGCCGGTAACTGACCCATTAATTGATATTTTGTTTTAGCCTTATCCACAATACATGTTTTGCAATGACGGATACATTTTTTAACACTAGATTTTAGACCTACTATCCAATACCCTGTTCTTAAATACGACATCATTAACTGAACACCACCATGAAACGTTCTAGTGTGAGCGTCGTTTACCAGCAATCTTGTTATATGTTGATTAGCAGGAATTATAATAGGGTGTTTTGTTGACTCAGGAATTGATGAATTTTGAAGCCTACCACCTACTCTGAGGATACCTTTTTTATCTAAGAAAGGTGAAAGACTGATAAGAGAGCTTCTAATTTTCACCTTCCCATCTTTCTTAATTTCTTCAATTTCCTTTTCATAAACTAAATTTTGATAATACTTTATGCAATCTTCTAATATCTTTTCCATTTCTTCTGAACTTAAATATTTTTGTCTAGGTTTTATATTATCTCTTTTCAACATTCTTTTACAGTATGCTAGTACTCTCTTCATCCTGGATATTGTTGAAAATCTTTCCCAAATAGGTTTTTCTTCTAACACTAAATTGCACATAATCTTAGACTCTAAATCTGTTTGCGGTATATCAATGATATTCATATTAAACGAGAGAATGTCTTCCTTGAGCCACTTTGGTCCAGTCCACCAAAATTCGCAGTTAGGTAGATCGCATGCTGCAATGCCTCTTGTTGCTATATCGGCTGGATTGTCGACGGACTGAACGTGTCTCCACCTGTCGTTGTCCATTATACGAGTGATTTCTGCCACTCTATTTGCAACAAATGTGTGCCAGCGATTAGGTTGTGATTGTAACCATGATAGTACCACCATTGAATCCGTCCAAGCGAATATTTTATCTTTTGAAATTTCCAAAATTTCCATCACATCGTTAATAAGTTCTGCAAGTAGTACTGCTGCACATAGCTCTAATTTAGGAACTGATAACTGTTTTAATGGTGCCACTTTAGTGCGAGATGCTATCATTATTATATGAACTTCATTACCTTCTACTATTCTTAAATAAGTCACAGCTGCATATGCTTGGGTAGAAGCGTCTGCAAAGCCATGCAGTGTAACGGTATCATAATTTGCTGATGTTGTTTTAAACCATCGAGGTATCTTTATGGTTTGTAGATTAATTAATCCTTCTCTGTAATTAATCCATTCTTCAGTTAAGTTAGATGGTAATTCATCATCCCAACCCAAACTGCAAAGCCACAGTTTTTGAATTAAAATCTTCGCACTAATGACCACGGGAGATAACCATCCAAATGGATCAAACAAGCGGGCAACATCCGATAATATAGACCTCTTCGTTATAGGATATCTCATTTCAGGTAAGTTAACTGTAATTTTAAATTCATCATTCTTTCTATCCCACGTTAGTCCTAGTATTTTAATTATCTTATTAAGTTTTATCTCAATTATATTGTTAGTTTTCTCCTCTTCTAGATATTCTAAAACTTCTTCAGAATTACTCGACCATTTCTGCATTTCGAATCCTCCTCTTCTTAATATTGTTTTAATTTCATTACACATCTTCTTTGTTTTTTCAACATTTTCATTTCCTACCATTAAGTCATCCATGTAGAAACTATTTTTGATTATAAGTGCAGTATCTGGATATTCATGTGATTCATCGTCGGCTAATTGATGTAGCGTGCGTACTGCTAGATAAGGGGCAGCAGCCGTACCAAATGTTACCGTTGTTAAGTTGTAGCTTTCGATTTCCTTATCTGGATTATCTCGCCAGACGATACGCTGCAAATTTGTATGATCGTTTGTCATGTGAATCATTCGATACATTTTGATAATATCTCCTACTACACATATTTTATGAGTTCTCCATGCTGTTATCAAACTTCGAAGATCACGTTGTAACACAGGTCCGACCATCATGCAATCATTAAGAGAATAACCGTTAGAACCTTTAGCAGACGCGTCATAGACTACACGCACTTTACTTGTTTCCTTATCTTCCCGAACTACAGCATGATGTGGCAAGTAAATTGCGTTTTTATCGTCCTTTGTTTCAGTTTTTTTCATGTGACCCATCTCTTTGTATTCATTAATAACTTTCGTGTATTCGTTTTTAAATTCTTGCGACTTTACGAATTTCCTTTCTAAATATTGAAATCTATGTATGGCTTGGTCCTTTGTATCTCCACACAAATTTAATGTTTTTTCAATAGTTTGTTTTAGTGGCAGGTGTACTACATATCTTCCCTTAGCATCTCTTTCTGTTGTATTTTTGTATAAATCCTCACACATTTCTTCTTCCTTTGTTAATAATTTCTTTTTTGTATATAACTCTGTTTCTATTTCCCAGAACTTTCTTAACATATCATTGTCTTCTTTAACCATTCTAGTGATATGTAGTGTAATTACATTGTGTTCCTTATTGTTCATTGTTACATTAATTTCTCTTTGACCGGACAATATCCACCCCAAACTTGTTTTCTGAGCCACTACGCCTTCAGTCATCTTAAGTAAACCATCTTGTATAATTTTACAAAAGACATCAGCACCGAGCAAAATATCTATCCTACCCGGTGTGTTATATGTAGGGTCAGCCAATGATAATGTTTGAAGCTCTGAACAATTAATCGCGATGTGTTTTGATGGTAACCTTGTAGATATAGTTTTCAGCACATAAGCCTTAACTTGTAGAACATCATTTGCATTAAATCGCGATATAATTGTCAGGTCAACTAAGTGTTTGATTGGTATCCCTTCTCCAACACCAGAGACAAAACCATCAATATTCGTTTTTGACAAACCCAATAAGTCAACTACCCTTGCAGAAACGAATGAAGCTTCCGACCCCTGATCAATCAAAGCACGAAGTAGATGTTTGTGACCATAACTTGATTTTACTTCTACTAGTGCTGTAGCTAGCAACACTTCATGACCAGGTTGTTGATGAGAAAAATGTGCAGTTGTGATTCGCGGTTCTAATTGTACTGCTGTCTCCAAATCTTTTCTCTCGTTCTTGTCTCTAGACTGGTGTAATAGAGAGTGGTGTTTCTTTTTGCAAACTCGACACGACGTTGTTTGTTTACATTTGTAGACATTATGGTTAGGTATAAGGCAATTGTAACATAAATGATTAATTTTAACAAAGTCTTGCCGTTGCTCCACTGATAATTTAGCAAAGTCTTTACACTGGAATAAGTAATGACTATTTTTACAATAAGTACATGTAGGATGTGTAGTTATTCCGACGTGAGCAGATTGAAACATGTTATCATTTTTCTTAGCTTCTGTTGTGACATGAAATGATTTTTGTATTTGAGTTTTCTCTCTTGACTGTATTGACATTGGCATAACTAATTCAAGTGTACGGAATTTAACTTCAAGAAACTCTTTCAACATATCCCAAGTTGGTAGTTGATCGGAGTTATTCTTATAAGTAAGCTCCTCCCAGTCCTTTAATGACTCCGGGTCTAATTTCTGACTAACCAGAAATATTACTATAGGATCCCAAGAGCCGGTGTTAATTTGCAAATTATTTAAACTGTTAATACATTCTGCCGTAGTATCTAAAAGATTTTTAATTTGATTGCTTGATTGACTAGTAATCCTTTTTTGACCAAATAACCTTTTTAAGAGAGAATTTAAAATCATTTTTTTATTCCCGAAACGTTTCTTAAGTAACTCCCAAGCTTGTATATAATTAATGTCTAATGTTTGAATATGTCTTAATAACATTTCTGCCTCCCCGGAAACGCTAGTTTTTAAATAATGTAACTTTTGAACATTGCTTAAATTTGTATTGTGGACGAGGGCTGTAAACAGATCCTGATATGTGGGCCAATCCTCATATCTCCCTGAGAATGTAGGTAATTGTATTCGTGGTAAACTACCGCTACATGGTGATGAAGATAATGACTGACTATCTTGACTTACGGTTGACATGTTTGCGACTTCGGGCACTTCCAACTTTAATAAATGATCAGTTAAATCCGCTTGTAACACCAAGTAAAGATCTTCCACCAGATAAAAATCTTCTTGTAAAAAATACGGTAATATTCCCTTTTGTTCTCGCGGCGTACATTTCGTTAGACCGTCATGCGCTTGTTTAAATGTACTCCAATAATTCTCTAAAATTTTCAACCTTGCTTGTATGTAACCTCTAGTAAGTCTTTGTTTCGGACACTTTTTTAAATTAATTTGCGTCTTTTGTATAATGGTTGCGGTCTCTCGTAATGTAGCTAAATACCTTTCTTGTTCCACCGTAGTTTGTATCCTTTCTTGTTCTGATGTACTTTGTAAGCTTTCTTGAGACATGATTCTTAATAAAACGTTGCCGTAGTTATTAAACGTGTATCACAAAAAAACAACGTTGAAACGTAGTCTTATTTCTTTGCAATAAGGATTACGCAAAAAAAATGACTCGATAGTTGCAATGAATCTTCTAGTAAACAAGTCCCGGCTTATCTGAGGTATGCGGCTGCCTTTTGTCTACGCGACCCGTCGAGTAGCTAGTCGTCCGTCGCTTCAATCCGGCTCGTTATCGACCATATGTTATTGAGTTTAAGGTTTACTTCTCGTTGTATACGATATGGCGCTTAGTTCACTTTGTTGTATGGACGACGTGTAAAAGAAACAAACGTGTGCACTCTCTGATGATTTAATTGCCACTGGCACTACTATGCATGTGCGGCACTGCACATGCTTAATGCGTTAAAATTACAATCGGACACCCACTATAACCATTTTAATGGTTATCATAAAATTATTTAAAAACAGTAATATGGCAAAACGTTTGCTTGAAGCTTTTAAGGTTAACCCATTATAACCATTTTTATCAAAATAGTTTTAAAACAATAATTAATATGACAAAACGTTTGGTGGTTTGGTGGTTTTTTGTTTTGTTTGGTGGGGTCAGCTAATGAAGCGTTTAAGATTAACCCACAATAACCACTTTTATGATTATCATAAAATAGTTTCAAAACAATAATTTATATATTGAAACAACGCTAGAGTCAGGTAATAAAGTACACTGACCATGTTTATCGGTGCACCGTATGATGAGCAGCACGGAGCCGACCTCGCCGCTGGCGTGCACGAACATGACGGCGGCGAAGACCGCGATGAACGCGTACACCTGGCGACACGGGCCGCCGCACTCGCCGCTCACCGCGAACCCGCCGCGCCCGCCCAGCACCGCCACCTTCTCCGACGAGTTCAGCAACGAGTACCGCTCGATGCTGGAAACGGGATGCGTCTCAATTATACTGAACCAAGTAGCTATTGTTTAAACAACTAGCTGAAATACACTCGCATCCATTTTTACCTCAATTTAACTGAACCAAATAACTAATGTTCAAAAAGTAACTGAAATACACTCGCATCCGTTTTTACCTCAATTATACTGAACAAAATAACTGTTGTTCAAACAAATACCTTCAGGTAGTACACTTGCAATCCATTCCTGCCTCAATTTAACTGAACCAAATCATTATTATTCAAACAACTAGCTAAAATACACTCGCATCTATTTCTACCTCTTATTCTATGTTTGTTAGAAGACGGTCATTGTTCCTTATCATTAGACGACAAAACCTGGATGTGAACATTTTCGTCATAATATTTATTTACCTACCTGTTTACACAATTAATTAATTTGATATGGATTGTATTAATTGTTCTTATTATTGTCTGTCACGTCCGATTAAAATGTACTTAATATAAAGTGAAACGGTTCTTATTAGAGTAAAAAAATACTTTTCTCCTTATTTATTCAAAGCAACAATTTTCATAAAACATTTAGATTTAATTTTATTTCAACAAATTCCTTTTATTACTGTCTGTCAGTCATCTAGGATTCCCTGTGTCGTGGGCGCTGTGGTCAATACACATAGAAAAAGACATACACTCAGACTGTGAACAAAAATTCAAACTCATCATTCAAATATCTGTCTCGCTGGGAATCAAACCCAGAACCTTTCGAACGGCTGTCTGACGTGGTGACCATCACACTGCCTTCCTTGAGCGTACTCATCTCATGGCTGTGAGTGTGTGGCGTTATAAAAAAATACATAACATGACATTTTCATTAGGACATGATTTTCCTATCCTCCTATTGGGTTGTCTGAAACAAATCGCTTGTTAGCGATAAGGCCGCCCATTGTATTGTGCATGATAAAATTGTTCTCAAAATTTATATGTTTTGGTGTGCAAACAATAAAGAGTTATAAAAAAAAATAACACCGTAATATCGAATTGTGAATTTTCCCAATTTTGACTACAATATAAGTATAATGAAGGCGGGTCGCTCACGTGGTGATCGCCTTGTGTCCGCGCGCGTTCCCGTCCACGCAGGTGCAGTTGTAGTACAGCCACGTGCTGTTGTCGAGCTGCCGACTGCCGGCGCAGCCCGCCTGGCACGGCGACAGGTACGTGAACGAGTCCTGCGACACACACACACACATATCACACACACATCACACCACATACTTCACACACAGCTTTATTAGAAAGAAAAAAAAAAGAAAAAGATTTAATCCGCCATAAATAAGTATTGAAACGAAGCGAGAACGGGTCACTAATATGGAGAATAATGTAGTGAACAACAATATTATTTTCAATTTAAAAATATTCATTTTTTTACATTTTTAAATTGAAAATATATTGTTGTTCTATAATTTTCAAATTAACAACTTAGACGATCTAAATTAGTGCACTAAACGTTCAAGGCTGCATTTCTTACCATCAGGCAGAATAGTAGTCAAGTATTAACTTATTTAGTGTTTAAAAAGTATTGTACATGACACAGGTACTCCTAATGTGGAGCTATAAGTGTGTAGCTTAAAAAAACGTAGACCCCTTGAACAAAACCTTTCCGAAACGCTAATAGAATCAAAAGATTACGTGCATAAATATATCGAAAGAATAGCTTATTTAAAACGATTTTGAACTGAATTTTGTATTTTAGCAGTACCCATATAATGTTCGTACCGGGCGTGAATAAGTCAATAAGTCGACTTGCATTCATTTTTAATGCATAACAGGGATAAGGATTGTTTAATTCATAGTGATCTGAAAACTCAAAGCAAATGAATACATTCAGATACAAAAGTTATCATTAAAATAAAATCAGATGAAACCTAAACTTAAAACTAGCTGCCCTGAAAAAGTGCATTTTTAATTTGTTAAGTTATTTTTTCGATTGGTTAAGTTATTTTTTCGATTTGTTAATTTATTATTTCGATTTGTTCAGTTATTCACACCCGTTACAGATATATCGTACAAACTGACCTGTCCGCAGACGGGGCTGTAGGGGGCGCCGTCGCAGTGACAG
>DWJN01002376.1:0-15403 GCA_018248895.1 Carystus phorcus | reverse complement strand
CACAATCCGCCACGTCTCCGGCGCACCGCGATGTAAATGATCCCTTTGAATAATGTATCCCATTCTTGGTCATCTCCTTTACCATCATATAAGGTACAAGGCAATTAACCGTTACTTCAAACTGCTTTCTATCTACATAAACTCGCAAGGAAATACGCGAATTGTTGTCTAAGACGTTCTTCAGATTCCATTAGTTTATCTTATATTAATCAGCATGATTATCATCATGAAATCGACAGAAAACTCATAAAAAATTGGCAAAATCGTGGATCGTAAAAAATATAATAAACGAACACATTTTTATAAGACCTTTTAGGATTAGGATTTATATCATTATACTATAATAACAGCCGGTATGTCTAATAAGCAGTGAGATTGTTAAGGTAAGCTATCTAAAGTGATTTGCCAAGCGTTATAGCTTGGATGGCAATTTGAACAAAACAGTATTTTGGTGTAAATTAATGACAAAAAATGTGCGAAACGTATATGGAAACAAATAAAATATTCTCATAGTGTTCAATAATGATCCTCTCCTTTAGAACTTGTAATTATCTAATTATATATATTGCTCCAATATTTAAAAGTTTCAAGTAGCGAAAAGGTCTTAACTTAAAAAAGGAAAATTCGTGTCGTGTTATTATCCATGATGCATTGCGGTAATGAAAAAAGCCGTAACACGTTCTTAAGCCTACTTGATGCAGCCACATCACAACGATCTTATATGTATTGGACTTTGGTTATTTCTAAGAATATGTCGGTGAAAGGGTGTGGGGTGTAGGTCGTTATAATTCAAACTTGTACAACAATAACATATTTTAGAACAATCTTAAACGAGGTTCGTTATGTATTTTCATTTATATATGTCCTACAAAACTTTTATTTTAGTGCGGCCCACGTTATTAATGACTTAAATCACCTTCTATGTCGCAATATAGTTTTCAAGCTTTGTATAAATTAAGTTTCAATATAAGGCACTTGGTTCCTGCAGTTCTCTGCACAAAAGTGTCTATGATCTCAGCGTGTCGCTATTCAGTGCTAGCGCCATAATGTTATCGACCTAATGTACGATAGATGTTGTATAAACCAACATTTAATATAAAAGGTATTCGCATAAAATCAAATCGCGTCGTAAGATTATTACTTATATACTACATACTACCACAGCATGCTTGTATATCGTTAACGTAATACAGTAAAGAAACGTTAAATGACAAAATGTGCAAATAAAATTGAACTCTGTGACTATTGGTTTTGGTATAAATTGAATGGGTTAGTGCCGTGGACAGGGCGCGCGAGCGGGTCACGACTGAGGCGCACGCGCGTTCGTGACCTTGCCGTGCGCGCCGCGCAGAGGTCGCACTCTTGTGGGCTGTGGGTGATGCGCTCGCGGAACACTGAAGCTTTCCTTGGGCTTGGTGTTTCCATTCGTAATATATGCAATTTTCTCGACTCAGTTCACTTGAACACACTGCAATTATCAGTAGCTTCAACGTATAGTAACCGTGAAGGAAGAACACGTGTTGGTTTGTTTACAAGATATAACTTTAACAAATTATTTAGATATAAAGTTATAAAACAGATTTGTAATATAAATTAATATTGTAGACATTTCTCCATTAAATATACTACGTAAGGTGTTTTAGAAATGTAATCACAACGTTTACAGCAACACCTAGGGAACCAATGAAACACCCTGTTATATTATTATGTAGTACCAACCAATCAATGGTAGTAACTCTAAAAAACTAAAAATAATGAACAAGCCAGTTATGTCTGTTTTTCCGTTAGGGCTTTAGTTTCTAATTTACAATTAAAATTGCAAAAGTTCGACCTAATAATAGCGTGTTAATATTTTTTTTACAGATTTTTTAGCGACTTAGTAGGTAGTGGCTTTGTTGATTTATTTCCTAGATAAATATAAATTTGTACGTATGTATTTTAAACGTATATGTATAATAATTGTTTCAAGAAACTTTAGGGCACGATTTCTGAAGAAGACAGTTTGACACTTGTGTGCGTAAAATAAATATTTATTTGGGTCTAGCTGCAATGGAGAGAAGATTGCTTGCTTGCTCCAAAATATAAGACAAAAATTTATAAGATACGTGTTTGTATTTCAGATTCCTATTATCGTAAGGTATTTAAATGGTTTATACTATTAATTACAAATGATTGTTATTAACGACAATATTTTCTTATATTTTTTGCTTTCATAAGCGCGAAGTGTAAAATATTTTTAGCGTTAACGTATTTCCGTAAGCTCACGTTGGGAGACATTTAAACATGTAACAAGGGGAAAAGGCTCAGAGGAATGAGAAATGCCGCCATAACAGGGCGTTGCGGACTTTCTCCGGTGGTGACTCTCGCTCAGACGGTAAATGGACTGAGTAGAAACTTTAAATTTATGTAACCAACTTACACTTATTAATTTACAGATACAGTTTTATCCTGCTCAGATATATTAAGCTGTTTTATTTGTTATGAAATTTTAACTACAGCATTAATAATTTTTCTAATGATTATCTGTCACGACTAATACCCATTGAGTATAAGTTTGTTATTGGAATTGTCATATATTTTTCCGGCTTAAACCTATATATCTGTAACTATATTAATTACAAGCGATCGTTTCGCTTTCGGATATCTATCCTGTATGATTACAAATATTATTCGCACTACTCACGCTCGAAAAAATTGCTTATTTGTTAGTTTTTCATGTATATGAAACACATTTATTTATTGCCACAATCACGAAAAGAGATGAATACTTAATTCACTAACTTTATAGAAGTAAGTTCCATAATTATCTTTAATCTCACACAAGAATTAACACTTCATTAATAACCGTTTGTAATATTCTGTATTCAGTTTCGTTATGGTTTTATAACTGTATAAAATTAAATATAGTAATGTCTCGCTTCTTTTCGAAAAGCATAATATTTTTTTATGTCAATAACCGACAAATGGATATATCACCGGATAACTGGTCACCGTCTTAATTAGACTCCAGTAACACTAAAGGCATTAATGCGTTGCTAGCTAAGGAGGAATATAAAAGAACGAATGTAGTGGATGTTGAGGTTCTAGTCGGAATATGACAAGTCGTTTGGTAGCTGATTCAGGCAAGAAGGTGGTAGCTAGCCAAGTAGGCTTCACGAGAGATACTATATATTAATATACTAGTATATAGTAGTAATATGCTATACATTACTACTACTCACTACTATATTACATACATAAATATTTATAATAAGGAATTAGAAGTACTACCACCGAACAGAAGAGGCTTTTGTAACCTTTTACTGGTTTGCTGTCAAGGAATTGGGTTTAGAATTGCAAGCTGCCCCAACAGCTTACGTACGAGACGTAGTTTAATTTTAAACCTGCTTCCTTTTTTATATCCTCCTAGAGTTAAAAATTTAATAAAAGCTGAATTTTTATCACAGATTATACTCGCATAGATGTATTTTGGAACACTAAACCATGGGAGTACTATTAGAGACATGTCTCAATCTATTTTTTTTCTACTGACACCTGCTGAGCTTTTATACTAGATAGAAATAATCGCTTTGTCAATAGACAAAAAAAAAACCGACTTGAATTAAATACGCCGTAATAAATATTCAAATTCTGAAGTAAAGAGTATTAAATAAATGCGCATTATTGTGGGTAATTCAAAACCTATTCCTCAGAGGTACCTGTACGATTACGGTAGGTACAAAAAAATACAGACGATTTGAGAACCTCTTCCTTTTTTTTGAGGTTGGTTAAAAAGCAAAATTCAGACGATGTAAAAATACTATTTCGTAAGTAGGTATTACACTGGTTTATATGTAAGATCTTAATTCAAAAGGCGAATAAAAAGAAATGTGTTCAATTCGTAATAACAAATGTAAAACAGTAGACAATTTACAAAATGTTGAGTTGATTACTAAAAGAATGAATCATAATATTTAACCTAAATAAATGACATTCGAGTGGAACAAATTAAATTAAATAAAGTAACATAAAAAACTATATATTCTTATTATATACTATCTACTTACCTTTTCTGAAACACGCTGCATCTCTTGGTGTAAATTTTATGTTTAACGCTTTGTAATTTTTGCATTAAAACCGAACAAAAACAGTCTCTTCGGTTAGTAATATGACTTTAACAAGCCGCGCATATATCTTATTTTGATTTTGATGACGTAAGTTGACCATTTTTTAATTTCAGTTATAATTCAACCTTTGTTTAACCTTTTCATATATAAAAAAGTTTTGTGGTAAAGGATAATTATGCGTTTTTGTGCTGTTTTATTTGTGTGATTTTATCCAGCACAAAATTTTTGGTAAAAGAATTATTGCTTACCATCAGGCGATGGCAAAAGTATAGATATTTATAATTATTTTACATACTAACATGGCATGAATCTGTTATAAAAATAATACAAAAAGATGCTTTCATAACAAGATGTAATTACCTGAATAAAAAATGTCTTATTATGAAGTTCAAGAGGGATTATATCCCCCGTGACTCATATTTTTATGACTGTTGGTACAAAACTTTTGAAAATTGTTATTATCCTGTTTCTGTATATACAAAAGTGGTTGGTTTCACATAATTTTACAGAATCTGAAATCGCGACCTTTCATTCATGTAACGGCAGCTCTAAGAACAAAAAGTTAAGGAGTACATTTTGGTCATCTTCCCATTCGATTTTCGTGTAAGGATTTCAAATAGTATATATTACTTATAGTCCTAATTATTACAAATTCGTTTATAAAAACTATGTTCGAATAATTAAATCTATCTAAATCATATGACACATAGTAGATTCGGCTTTGTCCTTGTATGTCTTGGGTTTAAGGTTCAATTAGGTAGATACTCATGCCACAGGTAAATGTTTGTATTCGCGGATTGGTTTATATGCATAATGTGTGTATTCTCTTACGTTCACGCTACCAACAGACAATACAACTAAGGAGGGCAAGAGATGCCATTTTTCGAAATTAGAATTAAAAGTAGAATGCGGAATTCACAGAACTTTGCATCTTTTATGGTAAATATAAGGAGTTTGATTGCCATATAGCCATTATTTTTTTTTTTGAAAGAAGGCAATTTGTTATAATATTATTAGATTTCGATATTTTACTGTTGTATGTTATTCCATGAAATGAATTATTATTAATTAATCAATCGTTAGTGTAAGAAATAGAAATTGGATACTTAGAAGATGGCGTCAGTGTGCGGTTGACTGGTGATGCTCTGTGTGGAGTCGAAACACGTGTGTACAGATCATATAATGTAGTTTTTAGCACGTTTTTTGTGTACTAATCAGTTAACACTAATTTAAGGCTATCAATCATATTCAAAACATTTAATTTTTTATAACATTTATTTTTTATCTACATTTAAACGATGATTTTAATTATTCTATTATAATATAAATATTTTAACTATTCTATTATTGAACTTTGTTGTGACATTGTAGTAGAATTGGCTATGCATCATTTTGGATAAATTTACTTATAAAGTATTTAGATATTTTGCGTATATTACACTTCGCACAATCTAACACTTTGAGAATAATGAATGACTCAAATTTTATATCTATATAAATAAAAATGAATTTCTGTTCGTTAGTCTTGCTAAAACTTTAGAATGGCTGGAGCGATTTGGCTAATTTTGGTCTTGAATTATTTATGGAAATGCAGAGAAGGTTTAAAAGGTAAGAAAATATAAAAAATTCACGGATTTAATAAAAAAAACAACAATTTTCTTTTTCCTTAGAAATAGGGACGGTCTATTATCATTAATTTTCGATGATCATCGATGATTTTATTGTCCAACCAATAAAACATCGATGTTTTAAAATCGGTTTTGCATTATCTTTTCAAATCTTTTTTTTATTGATCTATTGAAGCAGTATGAAGTTTGCCGGGTCGGCTAGTAATCTATTAATAAAAATACTGTACAATCTGTTTACCGAAATTGTACTTCTTAGGTGACATTTGAAGATTGTTTTTGTACTCTTTGTATTAACTATCTATTAAATACTATCGCTACATAAGGTAATAATCATTAGCTCAAATTTTTAGCTTAGTCCTCTTGAGCCTTCTTATTAGTATTGTCGTGGCATATCGATATTTGATGTAGCCAATTGATTTTCATTATAGAAGTCATTTTTTATTATAATAGGTTTAGTATACATATGTACATTTAGTTATTACATCTAAATCAAACTTAAAGGAAGTCTTTATTTTCAAATTTTAGAAACCCTGCGAATGTTTCAAGTTGCACATGGTTTAGCTTGTGAAGTATATATTGGCTATATGGTTAGGGGCCATCGTGTGAATTGATATCATCTTGATAATCGCGGCGACCGGTAACAACATTAACTTCTGTAGATTGTATCAGACGCACGTGAATTATTATGATAATGTTACAGAGATAACCAAAAACCACATAAACATAAAATACATTTTTGGAATACGTTACATCTTTTGACGTCATTTTCAATACTTTTCTAATTCGTGATTGAATTAAAATTGCTATTTGTATGCAAAATCCGGTATTGGTTAAGTTCGATATCGATATAAAATATTGTATTCAAGCATTATGTGAACATTTAAAATAGAAATTTAGTCGATAAAATAAAAAAAAATTCAATAATATCTCCGAGGCACATTCCTCACTCGGGGCCTCGTTATTTTTTCTGGATAGACATTCACAACTATTCGTTTTATTTCAGTGGCAAACAAGGTATATTTAAATACTCACGAATCGTTAAAAATAACGATACCGTTTTACAAAAAGAATTTGTTATGATAAGTCGTTAAAAGTATTAAATAACAATTGAATACGTGGTGTGAACATTGGCGAATAGCTATTAACAGCGGATCGTCAATGACAAAAGTATGTGTGAACGAACCGTAAGAGAAAAATAACTGCGAAACTGAATCGAGCTAAACGTTTCCTATATGTTAATCTCCGTTATGAATAGTCTGTATGCCAAATTTTATCCCACAACTGTTCAACGACTTTTACATGTGTGAGCACATCCAACATTTCAAATTCATAATAATAATATAAGTAGTAGTATTGGGTAAAATGTATTTCTTGATATAATAAATCTCTTATTAATTAGGCATTAAGGCGTCCCTTGTTTATCATTATAATAAAGGTTAAATACAAATAAATAAATACAACTTGTAAACCAATGTTAAAGTAGTGAAAGAGTGTAATTTTACAATAGATATATTACATTACACACCTTTACTTGGTTACTGTCGTTATAAGTGCCACAGAAGGCAAGGGTGCATGCAGCAAGACTATTGCTTGATCATGCAAATGTTCTTCATTACAATATCGAACATAGCAGCAATTTGTATTTTCCCCCCGTATAGGGGTTTGTAAAAACATGAAAACGGTTATTGTACAAGACTGTACTAGTAAAGTATGTTTTAGTGATACTATGTGAGTTTGGGTACTCAAAACATTTATGGGCGGTGGTAATTCATGTGCTTGTATTACTCGTATATTTTTACGTATTTTATTAAAAATTGCATAGTTTCTATTTTATACTTATTTAAATATAAGAGATTATAATAAAAATAATCTGTAGCCTTTGAACGTTGAACAAAAATAAAATACGCTGTAATTAAAGAAGATTTTCAAACCGTCGCTGTTTTAAATCTTTTTTGGTTAAAGGCTGCACAGAGTATCTTGATATAAACGAAAGATGGTAGATATTATACATTTAAAGTTAATTCATGAGTTCTAAGAATAACCCAAAAAAGGTTTGCAGTTACTATCATGATAATCCTGATTGAACGCATTCTTGTCATTACCATCGCTCGATGGTCACATGTACTTGTATCCTAACATAGGCTTTTTAAGGATAGCGGATTCCAGCTAAATCTTGTCATTTCCTTAGCATAATGAACAATATTATGAGGCACTAAGTGCGCGTAATTGGAACCTATGCGTAAGGTTGTCACTTATACAAACGAAACAAACATTAATAAAATGTAGAATGTCCATAAACCATAATAATCCATAACCTACATATATGTATATGTATTTCATTGGAAAGACTTAATTTGAATTGGTATTAAAAAGTTTGAAATATTTAAAAACTTCAAAAAATGGTTAGTTAATTAGTTTTCCGTAGGCAATGATCCTGTGAAGCTAGGGATATGGAGTTCTATTGCCGACTTGTATTAATGTGAATGCAAATGGTTGGTGATTTTCTCCTCAATAAACTCTTCAATTGTTACCAAAAACCCTCTTGAGCTTGGGCTCATTTGGTTGGTTTTACGAGTTATAGCCGACAGAAGGAACGAAAAATACTATATGGCTAAATCATGTTAACCTAAAAGTTTTAGGTAAATTTAAGGTATTCTTGCCATTTGCGACCCAGGGACTCTTTGTGCAGTGTTATGAATATCTTATTGGTTTTCCGTTTATTAAAATGCGTTTTTATATGGATTCTTTTTATGTACCTACTATTCAAATATTTGAGTATATAAAACCTTTCTAAACGGAAATACATAGGAAAAATTGTTTAAAATTGCTAACTGATGTTTTACTTAATATTTCAATGATGTTCATGTTGGAATTTGGACCGCTGGGAATACACTCATATGGTTAATTAAACGTTTATTTGGCTATCAAATGCAACTGCCTATGTGATGAATTGTGGCAAGAGGTAGCCCTAAATGAACAGCGAAGTGCTCGGTTTATGCGGCCGCATAATTATATATAATAGGCGACTTTTGCAACGCACGCGTACTCAGAATGTTTAACTCCTTGAGACAGAAGTTTTGAAAGAGTATCTACCTGTATAATTATAAAATATGAAGTATACATTAAATTATTACTTTAAATAGTTTTAACATTGTAATGGTCGTTTACCGTAGGATTGTTATCATATTTTATTAATAGATACTCGTATTTGCAACGTAGATAAGCAATTTGCAAAGCAAACATTATTCGATATTCTGGCAGATTCATAAAATAAAATGTTTAATTATCATTATTACAATTACTAGACAGAGAATCATAAATGCAAAACTATTTTTTTAACATCACATACAACGAGGAATCTTTAGATAGGTAAAGATAAAATGCTTTGACCTGAAGTAATTAATGTAATGTTCATTCGTCTTCTATTGCATAATGTTTCTTTAGTGAGATATTTTTAAATGTACAGGCTATTCAGACAATTAAACAGTAAAATGTTAGCAGGGTATAAAGTAGTAACTTTTTGGAATGGTAAAACTATTTTACGGATATGTAATTAATAATTTTATTAACTACATTTAAATTTTAATCCGCGAATATTTACACTATCACCATGGAATTAAGGGCTTTTTCAATTAACATTGCTATAATTATATCTGTTTTTTTATGCTGTTCAATATAATAATATTCGCATTCAATGTCTTATATTATGTTAATTATGCGGATACAAATGACTTCATCTAATTTAAGCAAGAGAATGAACACTTTAAATTAACAGTATTCATGCAATTGATCCATTGTTTAAGATACATTAGACTCGTACAAATATACATAATAAATCACTATAAGTCAGTAAATAATACACAGTAATAATAAACAAGTAAGTAATATTTACTTACAATAAAAAGTAACGGGAATGATAACGCTTACCATTGATTGGTGTGGCAAGACAAGCCTGTCGCAGCATTATGCCGTATGCCAGCCACGTCCACTATTGTTTTAAATAAAATGCAATCCAAGTATAATAAACGAGAGAGCTGACATGGACCGCTTGCCATCTCGTTAGCCGTAAGTTTTTCTCGCATCCATTCACAAGCTATGAGGATGCTTCATCCCTTCAATTAATTCAATAAAAATATTTTTTGCCCGCAATTGTAACGATAATTACGATTTCGTCTTTTCTGTTGTACTTTCGATACGTCATTATTTAATATATAAAAAAATACCTATTTTTTATACACACGTAAAAACTAACGGCTAACAATTGTATTTTCATGAATTAATATGTTACCTATTTCACTTGTATTCATTACTTGATCTTAGGTACCTATTTATTTACAACTTATATAAGGGATTATATCAAAACTCGAATAGAAAATGTATTTGGTTAAATAGTTACGAAGTCGATACATTACCAGGATGCTTATAAAAAGCGGTAGTCTTGCTTGTAATTGATTTTTTGTAGAAAAAGGGGTTGATACTCGAAGAAGGATAGCAGCTACTTAGCAAAGTAAGAACTACTACGAAACAGGAGAACTGTAGTGATTAAAATTACGTATATCGTACAGAGCCATATACATATCTCCAATAGGAGGATATTTTAAACCCTGGGGTTCTTTGAATATGTGATTTTTTTTTTATTGAATGTAATAACATACATGTTTAACATCGCCCCTTAGTTGGTGTTACTCTTCAGTAAATTATAGACTACTTACCTGCAATTATAGACTAGTTCAGTTCAACCTATGTGAAGGATTTTTTAAAATTCAATTTCTAAATTGATATACTCTATGGATCTCCCCATTAAAGATTGCTAATAGCACAGAAGTCACTTAACATCCACGAGAACTATAGTATTGTATATAGTATATAGTACATACTATAATATAGTTATTCACATTATACTTCTAAGTAAACGATAAACAATAAATATTAGTACCAACTTTTGCCGCACGATCATACCGTTGATCAATTCTAATTCCAGCTGAGCACCGAGAGATGTCTCTAGTAACAACGTTCTTGTTATGTTAATTTAATTCAGCGCTAACAGGTGGCGTTCGTGATATCTACCGTCGCACTTATTAGACGTAGGCATTGTTCTAACGTTTTATTCAATATTTGTCGTAACGTTTCATAAAAAAAATGAAATATAATAAAAATCAAAAGTATTTTAATATCGATGTCTAAGTTATATAAAAATATAATGAGTTCACATTTGTCTTGGATATAATATTCGATAATATGAATTGTTTTTTCTCCTAATCAATAGTAGGTAATAGTTTATTATGAATAATTTCCAGAAAAAGGGCGATTTTTAGCAAGAGTAAGCAAATCAATAGGTATGTTAGGTACACAACATTTTAAATGTTAATTATTAGGTTAAGATTTATTTGTTATATATTGGGGAGAGATCAAATACATTCGATGCTAATAGATATATGGAATATCGATCATTATTGTATAAAGATTTTTTTGACTTACCTTCAACCCATTAATGGGCAACATGGCACGGATCTCTCCTCATAACTGAGGAGGGCTTTTTTGACCTAGATACATCTAAGTAGTATAATTCAGTTTATAGTATTGTTAAATAAAGATAAACGTTCGGGTAATCGTGAACAGCTTAACAATAAGAAATTTAAATTGGTACCGTCCTTTTCATTTAATTTATTATTAAAATTTGACTAAATTATAAAGCAAGTTTCACAGGTACACAGTTAATAAAAATAATGTGCTCCTTAAAATTACATTTAATCGATTTGAACGAATAAAATAAGGCGCGGTTCCTTACCTTCATTAGCAAAAGAAAACTAAACGGCATCTTCCAATGTAGAGGGATATCGCCTCATTTAGGTATCAAAGTAATTGCAGGTACTTTACGTTTTCTTAGCAGTTATCATATCCATCGCGTTATTGACCTTAATCTTTATAATTTATGGTCATTCACTACAGGCTACCATAAACGTTTTATTGACAGTCGTTATTTGAACCTGTGGATATAACCATTTTAACGCGAATTTCAATTCATGTTAGTGTATTATTTATGCTACGATTTTATAATTTTTTATCACAGAATGAATCATGCATATAAACATATAGGTAGCTGTATCATCAAGCGTATTAGGTGATAAAATATGACGCACCGCGATTACTATACGTTTATTGATCCAATACCGATATAATCATTCAAATAAATTACCACCAGATATAATATATTATAGAATAGTAAGCAAATACTAAAATCTGGAAAATATCCACACCTGGAAAGTTACAATTACATTTAATATTAAATATATTTATATTTAAAATTAGATTTAATAAGATTTGGTGACATTGATGGTAAAGTAAACATGAGGGGATGATTTTATTGAGCTTTATCTCCACCGCATATTAAAATCAAAACTAATATCGCTAATTATCGGTTTGGTATACATGTCCATCAAATATTGCTTATCGGCAATGAGTCGTATTACGAAAGCTTATGATTTTGCATTTTCAGACTGTAACAGACTGTACATAGATAGGTAGGTACTGAGGTATTTCGATAAGCGATCGGCGCCGACGTAATCACGGTTGTAAATACAGAATGCGCCAACGTTCGCCGCGTGCTGCAATATTGTTGGAAGTTTTTAAATAATTTCATTGAAGGAAATTCCGTGGTGCGTTTCTTTTACATATATATAGTTTTGCCATTTACATATCGTAACGAAAAACTCATATGTTCGAGATATAAATTTGTTTTTATCTAAATACTATACGTTTTCAGTAGAGATGATGATGTGGCTCAGCTCGCGGGGGAATCGTTAGTTCGGTCACGTTCCCATTGTTCATTCGAAGATAAAAAAGCTCTCCATTCTCATAGAACAAATAATTAGTATCAGAAACGATAGCGAGCGGACTCGCGAAACAAGAAGCTTAATTAGCACTCATAAGCTTGCAGTCCATGCTAGATCCATGGAACACTTCGGAATGTAATTTAAAATGCGTATACTTGTGTCATAGAAATAGTTAAAACATAATTTAAACATCTTTATAACACAGTGTTCATATACTTAGATTCAAATATTGTTCCAAGATACATTATTACAACGTTAGTGTCAAAGCACAATAATAATATCATTTTTAGAGATGTTTATTGGAACAACTGTTATATCCGAGACTATTAAACATAATTTACTATGTCAGAGATCAGAGGTCAAAGATTTAGAAATTTAAGTTCAGTACACAAACTTCCTTCGTAGATAATTACCTACTGCGCTGACATTTGTATAACAATTTTGTTTAAGAATTTTAAACGAATAACAAAACATTTGTATTACGAACAAATTCATCAGAACTTTGTGCTAAACACAAGTATCCTGTAACTTGTTTTTGTTCGAATGGTGATATATTAAACAGTACCTTGCTATCTTCCTTGCTATTCTTCATATACATAGGTAATCATGTCATTATGAATAAGTAACTTCTTAGAAGTAAATTTCTTTTCGTAATACATATTTTTTCAATTTAATTCTTTGTTCTTAGATAATAGCTCTATGCTTATTATGCTCTTTCTGTGTGTGTTCTGTAGTAAGTTAGAATATAAAGCGGAGCAATTTATAGTGTTATCGACATAATTTGTTTTAATATGTATAAACAAGTGATATTAATAGAAATATAAATTTTAATCGATGCTCTTATTATATGTATCTTTAATACTAAGAGTGAAACATTGTATTGTATTGTTTAATTCATTATAAATATTGTAATATGTATTTATTTAATTTCTTTTTATTTGCCATTCAATCTTAAAAATTTCAGTTCATTTAGAAATTTAATTTTATATTTAGTTAATTATTATATTATATGACTACAATTGTGTTATTAATAAAATTTTATAGACAAATTGTTGACATAAATTGCGTGCTACCACTTGTGTGCGATATGGTAAGCAAAGGTCTAAATTAAATTTGTTCAATGACAAACAAGGCACGGTTTTGAATTTATATGAGTCAATAACAGAATAACCGGCCCGGTTGAAACTCGCGACGGCCTGCTCTGGGCGACTTCGGCATGTTCATTGAGATTTACAGTTAATTACTTGTAAACTATACTTAAACTTAAACATGATAGTAGATTTGAAGTTGATGTTTTCTTAGCCGTAAAGCACTGATTAAGTTTCACAGATTCGATCATACTTATTTAATTGAACGTATCTCAATGCAATTTAACGTAACCTACAGCTGCAACTGTCACACTGTAAATCAAATTCGAGACAGTTGCAAATTATCGACACATTTTATAATGAGCAATTTATAATGCGTAAATGCAGCGCCTTCGATGACTATCGCTTCTACGATATAGGTACATACAACTTGGGGTCCAATAGTGCGAGTTTGTGGGAGGTGCCATTTTGTGATGTGAAACACAAAGTGCATGCGCTCGCGCATGTTGCGTATCAAACAGATCGGAGGATCGGAGGAGTGATAGGTCACCGCGGCACGCGAGCAACGTTCGTCTATGCATTTCACTTATCCACGCTCCGCCCTTCGCGCTAATTTACTTGAGCATAAATCTTGTTTCACGACCTATCTGTCTTGTCGCCGTTCGTCGTCATCGTACTGGGCCCATTGAAAAACGAACGTGATTCGGTTATTACAAAGTAATAAACGATCCACTTTGATGCATCATTAAACAAATTATTATTGTTAAGCTGTAATTTAAGGTGCACTTAAGGTGCACTTCACGAATATTCGTGGCTTGCACTCCAATCTCTCATCAGTCCACCACCATCTAGAGACTGCACAGCCGCACCTACTCTTTCTGACGGAGACGCAGATTGGTAGTCCGTCCAGCGCGGCGTACCTCGACTATCCTGGATACTCTATGGAGCACAATTTCCGCCTTCGTGCTGGAGTCTGTGTGTACGCCCGCAACGACATCTGCTATCAGCGTCTTCGTCACCTTGAAGACCCTACGTTCTCTACTATTTGGACTATGGTAGACACAGGGTTAGATAAAATCCTGTATTCGTGTGTCTACCGATCGCACAGCGGTGACCAGGAGACGACTCGGTTGTTCGAATACCTCAGTGTGGCAGCTGATGAGGCCCTTCATCGGTACCCTACCGCTCAGCTGGTCTTTCTGGGGGATTTTAATGCCTGTCATCAAGACTGGCTGTTCCCATACCGGAAGACCGACCATGCTGGGAGAGAAACGTGGAATTTTGCCATGTCGCATGGGCTCTCCCAACTGGTAAATGAAGCGACTAGGGTCCCCGATGTCGATGGTCACACAGCCAATTGCCTGGACCTTCTGCTGACAACCGATCCAGACAGTTATGACGTGCAGGTCTCCTCCCCATTGGGCACCTCTGATCACTGTCTGGTGAAGTCTGTATCGTCATACTCCCCCCCAGAACAAGATTCCGGTGGGACCCGTCGAGTATGGCATTACAAGTCAGCAGATTGGGATGAGATGCGGCATTTCTTTGCATCTTATCCTTGGCGACAGGTTTGCTTCTCTTCTGAAGATCCGTCGAGCTGCGCGAAGGCTATAACCGAAGTGATACGTCAAGCGATGGAGTATTTCATCCCGTTCTCCGACGTCCCACACGGTGGCAAAGCTCGCCCATGGTTCAACGCCGAATGCGCTCAGGCTGAAAACCGTAAACATTCGGCGTATTTATCTTGG
>DWJN01002375.1:0-15405 GCA_018248895.1 Carystus phorcus | reverse complement strand
CCCGCTGCAGACCTCGGCCAGCCTGCCCGAGACCCCGGTGTTCGCGCGCGGCTGCGACGTGCCCCGCACCCCGCCGCGGAACTCCACCGGCCCGCCCAGGAACAACACCATGAACTCCATACAGTCCATAGGTTTGTACCATACCAGACCGGTGTTAGAAGGGTCCTGGGTTCGATCAGCTAGAAAGAAATTTGAACGATCATTTTAATTTTCATTTCTCGGGCTACGTGTGTCGTTATGTTTTGTCCATAGGACCCAAGACACAGGGAATTCTACCGTTTACTATTTCTTTATTGTATAGTAAGATTTTAAAATATGTTTCTGTTATAAACATTATAATTATTTCCCTCATCTGTAAGCGCCTACAATATTCCCACTGCCCAAAGGTTGACTGGCAGAGGATATCGTTAACATTAACTCCACCTTTCTTAAATAAATAACTTCGACTTGTAAGCACCGCATAAGTATAGTTACATGGGCGAGTAATCATTGCTTTATCAACATTTGTGCAACCATCGCAATAAATTAATAACTTTATAATCAAATCGATATAATAGAGAAAATATAACATTTACATGCTTAATGCCTGAATGAAAGATACGGCAATATTTCTAATGCACGTGCTTACAGGGACAGGTTTATCAAAGCGAAACGAAGAAGGATTACTGATCTATATTAATTTTTGGTACACAAAATCTGTATTATAACAAAAATATCACCAAAATTGCTCCGTTTAAAAGAAGTTCAGCGTTATACACATGTATAGGACATAGATTATAGACACATTTTTATTAAATAAAAGTATATGCCAACATATTATGTCATTGCCAATCACATTGCCAACATGTGGTTCGCCCCGAAACAGAGCATCATCAGGCTAAGTTAACTCTACGAGTGCTAGCCGCAAACAATCATCAGTCTTCTTCTTCATCGTTTTCTTCATTACTGAAGGTCATGGTAAGCCTTAGTGGCGGAGATAAGAGATGCTTCCACACCACCCTGTCTTCTGCTTGCTTACAATAAAGAAAGAATCGTCAGTAAGATACATTTTATTTGGACGCAGGTAGCAGTGCGACATTAGGAGGGTACGGGAGAGGGTCGGTGATGGGCACCTCCGGAGTGTGCACCGGCGCCGACCTGCTGCGGCTGGGCGGACCGCCGCGAGGATGGTATCCACGACAACGACACAGGTAACAATAGATTATACCTAATTAGATTAGTAGTAGCCCTAGAAAAACTTTTACGTATGTATAGGTTATCCCAGGCCTTTTTGGTCACTTCTTTTTTTGGACACGCTTTTTCTGTAAAGATGTAAGTCCATAATTGTTTGTATCGCGCCGCGTACACAAACAATGTAGGTCCATAATTGAAGACATGAGTGGAAGAAGGTAAAATGTCACACAATTCAAATTTCGAGAAAATCGACTTCAAAGTTTTGTGTAAACATATTAGGATACTACATAACGCCTAAGTGTTTCGATCCAATAAACGGTGTTAACTGTTTAGTATTTTAAAAATAGTAGCGATATTATAGAAAATAAAAAACACCATGCATTCATGCATAAAACAGCGAAAATCCAAAAATGCGACATATCACCTTCATCCACTCATGTCTTCAATTGTAAGGTGACAGACAAGTCTCAAGTCTGTTCTGGAAAGATAGATTAGATTTTGTAGTTGGATAATTTTGACCTGTTTTAAATAAATCCAAGATATTGTAAACGTTATCAAAATTGTTTTTTTTTTTTTTAATTTCTTAAGTTTTTAAGTTTTTAGGACAATTTTTCAATGTTTTCGAAATTTCCTTTAGGAGCACTGCATGCCCCCACGTGCCCCCACAAAAATGTCCTGGGTTATCTGTAATTGAATAACTTTAATACGTTGCCGTGTTAAAATTGCTTAGAATACAGACCCCAATCCCATGCCGGCAGAGCAGGGTATAGGCAACAGAAGCCACTCTCTGGGATACGGCTTCGCGTAAAGAGTATATTATCTATATTATTAAGTGATTAATGATAAAACTGATATAATTATTTTTCCGTAAAGCTTACTCAATTAGCTACCACTCTCTTATTCGAGTCAACCGTCAAACGATTGGTCTTTTTCCGGTTGGGAGCTTGAGTGCCAGTACTTTGTTTTTTCTTCTTTCTTGGCCGACGACGCATCAGTGATCCTTTGGTATTGCTCATGTTTATGGGTTTACACTGCCCATTTTGCATCACGTGGTTCGTCTGCCTCACACAGTTATTACTGGACACTCTTCTAGTGCACCTTGAAATCCTGTACTTTAAATCCTACCTCAAAGGGAAAATGGTTGATTATATTATATTATGTAAGTAAGTATATACATTTTATTTTCTCGTGTTTCTAATAAGAAATACTAAAATGATGACCCATTTCTTGTGTGCTTCTTTTTTCTATTTTACATGTTTACGTAAATTTTTATTTGCTGTCTATGTTTCGGTTTTGCAACCGATTTAACTGAAATGTTGTATACACAGTTTATTCGAATAACATTGCAAGGTTATCTAAGTGACGTCACTTTTAATCCAATATGACGGACTCCCAATAATGGTGAACTATTTTTTTATATATCCGTCAAAATATGCATATCAAATAAAAAAGTTAAATGCCTGTAGTAAAAGCTTCTTTTAATTTGTAAACTCGTGTCGACTTCTTTTTTACAATATGATATATCCTCATACAATTTGAAGAGACTATAGAAAACATCTTCGAACATTTTCGAAACGGAAATAGAATCAAACAATTACGTGCAACAATATATCAGCGATAAATATTTGAGTAAAGGATTTCGAATTTTATTTTTCTTGTAACAAAGATATTTATTTATGTTTTTTTTTTCGACCTGAAAACATTTATTAACGATTTGCCCAGTTTTTGTAGATACATATGTACATACTTATTTAAGGGAGCGAAATACTCATAATAATATCATGAATAGCATACGCAATGTTTTACTTCTATTATACTTAATATAGGTACAATAATAAAAACATATGACGTAACATTATCTGAAAACATAATGTATATCATATACATATTTATTATAATGTTGCGTTGCTTCCTAATGATTGTATTACATAATAGTGACGTAATTATTATAAAACGTTGAAAAGTGTAGGCAGATATACTAATAATAATTCGTCACTTATGTCTTCTGCATATGTTTTTAAAGACTAATGTCGTCATCACTAAGTCACAATATGTGTTATTCTCTAGAGGTTCAATATTGTTATAAAAGCAACAGAACCTCGCCCTCGGTTAAACGTAGACAATATCGATTGAAGCGTCAAATATATGCGGCTACTGTTGACGAACAGGTGGTTAATGCCTGTTGACACAGATGTACGTCGCGCGGCTAAACGACGAGATAAAATCTATCATCGCGATAAAAAATTAACACCATTTATAGAACAGTGCAGCGATACTGTTGACTTATGTAATACGTAGACCGAACTGTTTTAATTATGCTTCATATGTGAAGATTCCCTTTTGTCTCAAAATTCCTCAAACCATTTATTACAGTACAAACAATTTGGATAGTCAATGTGTAAAAACAATTTTATGCTTCACTCTAAGCAGAAAATATGGATATTTCTTTGTTAATTTATGAAGTACATGGTATGTTTGTAAGCTAAATTACCATATAAAAATATATGAATAGGGCTCATTTTTCATAATTTAAACTTCAATTGTCTGCATTTTCTTTAATTCAAATTTACAATTGCAATGAAAATGCAATATTTTTCACAACCCAATGCCCATGAGAGCATAACAGTCACATAACATATGGCATTCCTTATTCATATTTATTAATTCTATTTTTGTTGCCATCCAGATATACGTTAACGTCCATTTCTGCTTTCATTATATGAAATTACTATGGCATTGGCACCAGAAACACCAATATTATAAATAATTCGCTATTAAAATTTTTGGCAAAAATATACTTTTTCTAATTATTACTTTAGCAGCTAGACTACGTGACTTTTAGGAGGACCCTTGGGATTAATATAACGACATAAGCTTAGTATTATCTTGTCGATCACATTTACCTCGCTATTGAAACTATACTGATTGTAGTAAATTTCTTCAACCTACCTTTTTTCATCATTACTGATGGAAAGCGCAGGCCATATTATCATGTTAACCATAGTCTACCTCACCCTAACCTACTTTTCTCTTCCATACTCTATATTATTATGTTCTAAGTGTTCTAAACGTATAGGTTAAGGTATAGTTACAATCAATAAACTCTTAAATAATTGAACTCTACCTTCCAATTACCTATTCATTAAAATTTTTTGATCCTTTACAATTTGGGATAGTTGAAGTTTACAGAGAGGATCATGACGAGCAAGTTTATTCAAGACAAACCATTAAAAACGGTTATGGTTTATAGGCCCGCGTCAACGGAACACCTGGATCGGATAACAGGGTCGTCGAAGATGGCTGCGGACCATCCCGCGCAGTGGGAAGGCTCCGGTGCCCGCAAGCCGCTCACCCTTCCACCAAACCTGACGCCCAAATTCTTCCAGAAGTCACCACGAGAAGCCCTGCGAAGAGTCACCAGCTTATTAATACGGAAAGGTAAGTTTTAGTATACCCACAAAGGAAATTAAAAATTATCAACAGTTCATTTGATCTTACATCCATATCAGCTCATACTGGTGTGTAGTTTGTAAAGAACTGGTATAATTTGATAGAGTTATATGTATGTACACTACTGTTTAATAGCAAGAATCCATCACATTTGTATTATTTTATGATTATAAACTGAATTTACAGTGAATGTTATATTTTATTACGCACGCCTAAAGTATGTATATGTGTGTGTTATAAAACATTTTATCTTTCCCATAAAGGTTTGAACTCGGCGAGAATCTAACCTGAGACTTTGCACGTCATTGTTATACGATATATCCTTATGACTTTGGAATTTAAAAACGGTGTTTTATACTTTATTTTTACATATGCTTTATATTTATTTTTATTATGAACGTATCCATATTTATATTATTTATACACACTCTGGTACACTATATTTTTATATGATATAACCTTTGGCTTGGTGTACCGATTTGAATGATTCTTATTCTGTTCGAAAGCTTTCTTGTCATGTGGTCTATTTAAATTGAAGCGACATCTAACGAGTAATTGTTTAGTTATCGCGAATAATGCGTCTTTAATTTATGCATAAAGCTTTGGAATCGAAATATACTACGGCGTATTTATCTGAAGTGCGTTTTTCTTTTGTCCATTGATAAAACGATTATGTTACATTTGGCCTTTCTTGCATTTGACCATACCGTTCTTCAGTCTCAGCTGGAAGAAATTGCAAGGAACAAACTGTAAGACAATTATCAATACGTTTAGAGTCTTTAGAGATACCTTCCGTAACGGATGTTTATCCTGTGTACTATAAACATAAATTATTACACAAATAAAATCTTCCAGGAAATTTGCAGAGCATTTATATTTTGCATTCACAAAGCAATCGCTCAACTTCCTTATTATAAACACACATTTCATAAGTGTGGATTGTAATTAGCGCACATAAAACTTGTATTTTACAGACTGCTATTAATTACTTATTATGATTTGCTCGAATTTTCCTTTAGCATCCACTAATGGAATTGTATTAAAACATTGTGTAATTAAAAAGTGCCACAATTATCAAAGCACTTATTAAAATTAATTTTTTATACATTACGAATTACCTGAATACGCATGGATCACTTAAGCTGATGAAATTTTTATTGATTAGAGTGTGTTACTTGAAACTACTTGGAATTTATAATAATAACGTAGTATTATGATGTAATTAATTATAATAGGTTTACTTTTGTAAGCTAAGCGCTCATAGCCCGGCGACTCGCGTCGATCCCATGCGATCGACAGAGTTAAGCAACTGCGGGCGCGGTCGGTACCTGGAAGGGTGACCGTTAGTGGCAAAAATTTCTTGAGCGTTTCCGTGCTTCGGAGGGCACGTTAAGCCGTCGGTCCCGATTGCTATGAACATTGCAGTCGTTAAGCCATGTCGGAGGCCTTCGGGCAGTTTAAAAGCATCCGACACTTGTGTTGGCCACTAACCCCTCCACCAATCCACACTGGGGCAGCGTGGTGAACTATGCTCTAGACCTTCTCAATGATGATGAGAAACCCGTGCTCAGTAGTGAGCCATTAATGGGTCGAAGTCGAAGGCAACTTTTGTAAATAGCCGACACACAAGTAGACCAGTCATCTAGTAAGTGGTCAGTATCGTCCTAGCACATCTGAAACGTAACCGATGACTTGACCATAATAAATGGAATAACGGAACCGCACATTAATTCTGGATCTTCGACACTTCGAACGCAACTTGTAATTATGTGGTAACATACAAAAAATACAGTCGAATTGAGAACCTCCTTTTTTTGGAGACGATTAAAAATATATTTCACTTCATAAGCATAATTGGCATGCGAGAAGATCGCCTTAGCAATATACATCAGTTCAGTCGAAACTGGGTTGTTCTCATATAGGCTCGAAGAGACACAGCGCCAAAAACCTCGTCCGTTGGTCAGTAAGCCGAATAGCAGGATGGGTTGACTTGGACTTGAGATGAATAGTCTCTTGCATCCCAAACTTCTTTGAGCGATTAGGTATGCAACGATACGCAAAATATTCTCAGATGAAGCATCGATGTAACTGTATTTAATAATAAAAACTGGTGATCTTATTGAAATGGGTCACGCAGTGGTTAGTAATTGATACTTTTCAGAACTAAGCTGAAAAAAGTGAAAAAGAGGACGGATTTCTGAGATTTCTACTTGTTTTGGTTAATTTTTTAGGCTTTACTAATTTTTGGTTTTATACTATACTATTATTGACGTTTGATATAATTAGTGTTTGTATTATTTCAATCAGTTCACTAAAAATATATGACTACTACAAAAAGTTACTAGTTTATAATAAATTAGTAGCTTGTTAATGGGTAGACGTCTTAAACATGTACCTAAAACAGGTCTTCATAGGTAACATCACTGCCGTATGAAAAAACCTTACGCCAAATTCAATCTTATGCCTAATATTTTTATCCTTAACGATTATTTTCTAGACAAACGTTTAATATTTAATCATTTCTATATAAATAATCTCGAAAACTGTGAGTGAAAAATATCGCTGTTACTGCAGACAGATCTTCACTGAATTGGAATACCTATGCTTAGGCGAATAAAAACGATTGAATTGAAATCAAACATTGAAGCAAATTACGTCACGGCAAATTTATGAGTAGCTGCTATCGTGAAAACCCAAACAAGTTATAAGTAGGTATATCAACGCCGATGATGCTGAACTCTACAAATCGAATTTAATTATTACTGTATTCATATCATGTAGTTTAATGTGGTTCTTATGGGAAATTTAAATTATTTATTATGTGACATTGATAATGACAAATTAACCATGTTCATAATTATGTTATTTTGTATTTATGGCTGTAAATTAATTAATATACATATTTATTACATACAAATTAGTGCTTCTCCACTATACTATAACATAGTATAGTTAATCTATACCTACTGCCGAATGAATTATTCAATAAGTCACACACTAAGATATTTTTGAAAGATAAATCTTTATTTTTGGTTGTTTGATATCATAACATATAATCATACATTGTAGCAATTGTATGAGAGTCAAAGTTGATCGTAAGATCGTATTGCTGCTTGTAAGAATAGTGGATCATCATCATCTTCTATGATGGCTTGTAACTCATAAACTTTTTGGATGACGAGGGGTTTCATCTTTCAGATCGAAATTTCCAGAAGGGAAGGTACACCAATAAACGGTTGCTCATACATTTGTAGCGTTTGCTTCGTATATGTCGTTGATGCTTGATGTTACGTGCCAGTTGTGTCGCGTAGCAGCAACCATACTCGTATTCGTAAATTACAGCAATTTTTAACGTGTCCATGATGACGAAATGCATTTAAATACTCGAGACAAAAGTCAAAGTTAAGAAAAATTATTTTATATTTGAATTGATTTCCTACTATAATTCTATGTGTTAAATAATTAAAACCTTAGAAAAAAATGTAATTTCAAATGTGGAAAAAACTTACTTTTTTTGCAATAACCGATATCAGAAGATTTTTAAGAGTTAAAACGTGACGTCATGATGTCTCTGTTAACGTTAAACCAAACAAATGTGAATAACAATTATATTTTTGTAATATAGTCGTTACAGTTAGCAACAGAATTCACGTCAGAGGTGGTAAATATACCTGTTTTAAAAATATACCAACATCATTCTAGTATCGGTAAACCAACGCCCACTGTATATTTTTTTCATGTGAGTTACTACTTCCTTAATATATTTAGAGTAGTTACTTCATATAAACATCTCAATTTACTTTCGTAATATGGTTAATCGCAAAATCTGCTTATTTGTAAATTTAATTGCACCAAGTTTTAATTACGTTATGCGTTGCAATATACATATTCTATTGCGTTAGATTTTAAATGTATATTATTGCGTTATATATTAGCTGTATAGATGAAAAAAGTGCTAGGTAACCAATAGAAAATAACATAATTTGGAGACTAAGCTTCTATTGCTTCTATGGTATAATATTATTAAAAATATCAACAAATATGTCATATCTATATAGGATATTCTTAATCTATGAATGAACTATTATTTTAGTAACCGTTTATACAACACAAATTCTTACCAAGTACGATGGCTAAACGGAACTGAATTCTTGGCATTAAATCGTCCCCTTGTCGGAATAAGTTTTGAGGTTACACAATAAATAAACTTACTTTGCTACATTTTCCAGAACTTTCGGCACTTTAAAGACCTTGTTCATTGTCATTGGGTCGTACATTGATACAGACAATGAATAGGCAAGTGGTTTGAACAGTTCTTCACTGATCTTAAAGTTCTCAAAGGCATGTGAAGTGTGCCGGCCCGCACTTATGTAGCTGGCTCGTGGACATCACCTTAATGCCTTTCATTTTATAAGTGACACAACCATTAGGTCAGCAATGGGCGGTATTTTATAAGATTATGTTCTAATCAAAGTCGTCAATTTCAATCTTACAGAAATAATAGTAAACCCTATACTAAAAGAAAATGTATTATGGAGTAATAACATGGTTAAAGTAAATTAAGTACCTACTCATCTAATTCAAATAGAAACCGTAGTAGATTTTCATTTGTAAAGTTAATATTGAATAGTAACATTGTATGATAACAGATATATTTGAAATAGAGGAAAGAATTGCAGATAACATGTACAAATTATCATTAACAATTTATATTTTTAACAATTTATATTTGTTAAAACTAACAAGCTTATGTGTTCGATCTACGAGGCAATAAAGCATAATCGCAAATTTCAAAGACTTCCAGATTTCTGAATGATTAAAAAAAAAGCGCGGGTCTTTAGGACAATAAAATATTCTGTTGCCACCGAGCTAGTCTGAATATGTAGCTCGAATTTGGAAACTGAACCCTACAACGTAGTAAAGTTAATTTGAACTATTTAGATTAGTTTTGATTAAGTCTGTTCATTTCACCTGGAACACCATGAAACTAAATATTCGGTGTCCGTACCCTGAAATACTTAATAATAAATCTACTGAATTGAGTTTGATCCCATAAGATGTATGTATATTAACTACAACTTTGTTTATTTCACGGAATGGCGAAGACCCGATGATAGAACTAGAGAATACCTGACAAAATGTTGGAATACCTTCTAATAAACCTATCTATGTCATTCCTTTAATTCAAATAATTTCACAGTAAACGTTTCAATGGTGGCCGACAGATGGCGTTACTAGCATATTATTCGGATTGAGTCGAACTATAAAATATTACTTATGTTCAGTAGTTAGTAACTAACGTACTTAAAAAATCTTTTCCTGACAAATTAAGAAATTACAGGCAGCCTTTTAATGTAGGTTCATGCAAGTTGTTTGGGCGAAATCCTTCACATCAATGGGAATTTCCAAGTGCAATCTTATTCGACAGTACCTACTTACTGATATGTCATTTGAATTTCGTACGAAAATTATTATTATATTCTTTTCGACGTCGTTACTTTATCGAAATTTTAGAAGGAGATGAATTATTTGCATTGTAATAACTACTTTAAAACTTATAATTATGCATTTTTATAAACGGTTACGCATATCGTGTCAGACCTGTGTCTTATATTATCATGAGTAAGTAAATAAATTTAAATTATTTCTTTGAATAAATACGAATATTCAAATTTAGAAGGAACATTGCACATGTGCAAACAATAAATTCTAGCTGCAGATGTTTACACCAAAAGAAGTGAATCAGTACATGGTAGGTAAAAATAACAACCTCATTTGACGAGTATTCTTTAAGCTCTAAAGCTGGGTGTACTGACCCCATTCACGACTTCGTTCGTTGCGATCTTCGTTTTGTATTAATGAATCCTGACATGCATTTGACTCAAATACGAGAAGAGAGAAGTGTTTTTCGATCTAAATAATAAGCCCACAACATATTCCATCAAGTAACAATAGGGCGATAACAATTGGCTTCGAGGAGCTCAAAAGTTTGGGCTTCACAATAGCATACAGCATACAATGGCGATTCTGTTACCTGCGACATCAATATGTGCATAATAGTATGGCATGGCGCGCTGCAGTGATTCACAGTCGTCGCTCGGTGACGCTCGCCCTGTACAAATGTCGACTGACTCACCACCGTACAGCCGACACGAGGGAGGATGCCCATACACCGATACTATGATTAATAAGTAGATTTTGCTGAAACTTATCTACATCTATAAAAACGCCCCTGTCATCGGAATTTTTCCCACTCACAAATGATTAATTATAATGCATAGAACAAATAAAGGTAGAGTGTAAAACTGTTACACGCAGTGCGTACTGACGAAACCGGTCGCTGCCAAAGATGGCAACCGGTCAGGCTTTGAGGCTGAATGCGGCCGCGCCGTCGCCCTACATAGTATGACCTAACCGCTATCTTGTGTGATTGGATTTCTTATTTCCACTACATACTCGCAAGGAGACGTGGCTATCGTTAACAATACGCAACAACTTGGAGATTTAATCTTTACTAAATATTCCTGCGAGATTTTCCATTTTTTTTTTTGGATTTAAGCCAAAGTACTAAAATAGCTAACGGTCGTTTGAAGGAAATACTGGCCACACACACGAAGATTTAATATCTAATCGCGGAGCACTAAAACCCGCCGTTGTCGAGAATTATTATGACATAAGTTGCGTTAATTTCACTAGAAACGTGCCTTCGACTCGCCGCTTTGTTTATACCCGACGTTGATAACAATTGATAGATACTACCGACGATAACGTTTTGTAATCATCCAACATGTAATCTGAATGTATATCAAACCAACCAATTCAGAAACTTAATACACTTTTTTGGAATTATAAACAGTCTGAGTAAAGAAATAAAGGAAATGAGTAAAGGAATCTTACTTTCTCCACAAAAATCGTATTCAATCATCGCATTCGCATTCGTGTTCAAATAGACTATTGTAGATACAAGAAATTACGTAATCAGTTTATTGAAACAAATAATTTACAACCATACAAAATGAATGATCAAATTTTTTCATTATCTACCCTAACCTAACCTACCTCTGTTCACCCGTATAAAAACTATGAACTGTACTATCAGTAGAAGTACCTACCTCTTCGCATCCTTTGATAACTTTAAATTGAATTTTTATGCTTTATATTTTGAATTGTTCAAGTACCTGACAAGTTAATTTTATAATTATTTTCATCCACTTTGAAGTGTCATAGCGGACAGGTAAAGTTCTAGTGTAAAGAAACAGGGGAAGTAAACAAAAACATATTATTTTACAATAATATTTACATTTTAATATATTATACGCAAATAATATCCTACAGTAGTAAGTGCTAAATAAAAAGGTGTTCCTCAATACGTTAAAAAACAACCTACTAGTAATAATTAGTTGTATCTTCTTTACACGTATTTAATACAGTTATGTTAAACATAACGAGATTCTATTTATGTGCATATGGCAAATTAATTAATTATAGTTATAAGGAAAAACACCAATACCATTTAATGTCATTAATTTCGTAAAAGCTGTTTATATCACGATGTCGGCTAACAAATAGTAATTATAAACAAGGTAAATAGGTTTTGACCTGCATAACTGTTAATTATATTTTAAATTAATTAATTATTAAATACCTAATAAAATATTTTCAAGTTGTTAACTAGACAATTACAATTCAACGCTAGTTTTAATTAAGATATTGGGTGTATGCATCTCGTTTCAAATGTAAGCTATCTCTGTCTAAATGGCCACGATTACGAAGAGTGAGTAAGACTGTAATTTACTTTAAAAAATGGCTTCCCTCGTCTTCATTATTCTGACTGCGGTCCCTTCTGCGCATTGTCGCTAGTACGCGGCGCGCATGTAAATGGCAGAACATCCGTCTTCGACCGAATCTACGTCCACATCCGGTCGATGACATACCAGCCCAACGTAAAAGCTCGCGTATCATGGCCGCCAATCTCAAATACAATATCTAACGGTCTTTGTCACATTTTAAGCAGGTTTTTAATAACGTTCATACATTGGTGTCGAGCCATGTGTGAAATACATTCGAGATTCTCGTATGTGTACTCGTATACTATGCGGTGGGTTTCGTTGTAAAAATAAGCAAATATGCACGACAATTATAAGTACGTAAGATAGCTAACCTAAACGTTTTTATGGGCATCGTGCGCTGCCGCCATCAGCGCCATATGCCACCGTCGTACCGTACACTCGTGCAAAAAAAGGTCCGGTTCAATAACAGAACCGCCTACTATGCTTCATTACAATATTGTACATTATTAAACTTCTGTACCGAGATCCATAAACTGACATAACAATCTATATTATAATACATCACTGTAGTTCTACTGTTATGTTGATATTCAATGGCTGGTACCTACTTGTTTTTAAAATAGATTCGATTTTTTTTTATTTAATTGCATAAAGTGCTGCAATGCGTTTTAGACAACGTTGTAATTTATATAGTGTAAAAGATTTGCATGATTTTCTATACTAATAAAAAGATATTACAATAAATAAATAAATTCTGTAGAAGTTATTCTAAACCTATTGAGCTGAAATTTTGTAACATTTCGGATAACAATGCATCTAAATTACGTCACTTTAAATCCTATATGTAGTACGGCCCTTTAGTAGTGGCCCTGTAGTCACTTTAAATCCTATATGTAGTAAGGTGACGGACTAGTTACTTTTTATGCATGTAAATATCATATGAAAGGATTCAATGAATGTAATAAACCAGTTAATAATTATTTTTTACAACTTTCAATAATTAATAGTTAAAACCATATTGCTTGACCTCCTAACGACATCTAATTGAGAAACCCATTCTCATTTCTTGGTAAATATAATAAGAATATACATAATTATTAAGGCGACCATTTAAGCTGTACCTACAACCTTCTGAGCTCGATATTACAAAGCTTAACCTTAGTGGTATCCTTTCGTATCATACGCTCGAGTACGGCCTCGTAGTAATCCAATATGGCGAAGCGCCACGCTCGACTAAAAACATGTTTACTGTTTGAATAGGAACAAGATTGTCTCAGTTACCTATTTTTAATATATTTAATTTATTGAATTAATTTTGTTAACCTTAATAGATTAGCCTGGCTTCCATAACGGCTACCTTTTTTTAATTGGGAGATATATGTGACTTAATGAGCTTAATTTTGAATTAAACTGAGGAACACTACAGATTTGATATATATTCATATTTAGTGGAAAAAGTTGAGTAAAATATCACTATCTACAGTGTAACACAGACTACGGAGGGATTCATTGACGTAATTAATGAAATTGTAAATAATTATGTGTTATATTTTGTACTTTTAAGTATTATTTATTATATTGAATCCTAAATTTCTAATTGAAAGACCCCTTGGGTTAAAACAAACCTAACTTCACGAGGAAAATAGTTGACATAAATAATGGTAACGATGAATAAACAATAAATTATCGATGGGATATAAATTAATTATTAATCTATACATGATTAATTATTTTTGTATTTAGGTAAAATGTAATAACTATGTATGTAAAGTTAAGTATTCTGTTGCTTTATTATTCAATTATTATTTAATTGCCAATATAAAAATGTATTGATATACTAATTAACAAATATAGTGGTGGTTTTATATGAGGTATTATATTATTTTATCATTACTTTCTAATGTTTATCCTTTTGTACTAATACCTACTTTTATGGTTAAATAAAGTTTAAATAAATAAAAATTACTGTAATTAATATTTAAATTAATATTATCATATTTCCATAAAACTGCCTGGTTAACAACCACTCTCTGTCGTTTACGGAATAATACACAACTTAATACTTACGTGTCGTAAATGTAAGAAATATTAGAATCGTTAACTTCAAATTCAATATGGAATTAAGAAGATATTAAAAGTAAAAACCGGTTCTGTACGAGCTCGTCGTGATGTAGTGGAGCCCTCTGACATGATAAAAATTATTCTAAACTAACCGTTAATGACGTTGACGTTTAAGTATTAGTTAATTAACTTAACTAGTTTTTATCTTACCGAGTCTCAGAACTTTAACGCAATTCCTCTAGGAAATGTAGAATTATTTAAATATGCCGAAATACAAAACCTTCAAAATGTGCGAGATGATATAAGCGGAAAATCGATAACCTACGAGTACTTGGGTTATTTGCGGTTTAGGATCCGATATTGCTAACATAGTCTAAAAACAAACAAAACATACGAACTAGAATTTGGCACAACTTTAACGGTTAGTATTACGTCTATGCAGAAATAGACATACTTTTTAAGTGACCTCAAAAAAGGAGGAGGTTCTCAATTCGTCTGTATTTTTTTTATTATTTTGCAGTTACTACCGAATGTTGATTTTGGATAACAAAATATTATTTAAAATTTAAGATTCAACAAAATATATTATTAAAATATTATTTAAGAACTAGCTGTACTTGGAGGCGTTGCTACACATATAAAAGAAAATTAAAAAAAAGTCAGCATAATATGAACCATGTGTCCAATCGATCAGTTAAATTCAACATTTTCGACTGTAACTCATTAACTATACGTTCCATCGATATAACTGTGGCAGTAAAACCTTCATGAGAAAAGTTTGAACTAACTTACTATAGACATCAGTGCTCTATCTCTTACCATTTCAGAGTCTATAAAGGATATACAGACAAACATTCAAATCAAATCAAATCAAATCATTTATTCGAAGTAGGTTTTTACAAACACTTTTCGAAAGTCAACTACGCCATCG